>JAQFZW010002937.1:0-14857 GCA_034687055.1 Heteromurus nitidus
CATGTCATAAAATATATCGTTTTTTACCTCACTTTAAGGAAACTAACTATAAGCATTCATTTATCTTCAGGTCACTTTACTTTGATCACAACCCACTTCATAACATAACTTATTTTAAGCTTGTCAATTGACACTTGAGCTGCTCTACCTTCGGAGTTGGCAAGCGGCAACTATATTCTATTATCCTTCTCTGCTGGCAGATTGCCCGGTTCCACCCCCAAATCCAATTACTGCTTTTGCAAAATCTATTTCACATTCACGAATTCGTTTCCAGGAATGGCAATAATTAAACTGATCTTCCTGATACACCTTAATTCCAAGAAGAAATGACCATATTTAGGAGTATCGTTTTACGAATAATCTTTTTTTCTTCTCTCGCACGATTGTCTTCACCACAAGACACCAAAGAGTTAATAATACTGCACAATTTTCATGCACCACACGACAAGTTATCTTGTCAAAGTTTTAATTAAATTGCACCAAAAAACATTCGTATGAAAACAACCAAACCCCGATTTCCGATATGTAAAAAAATCATCCAATTCATTCACGGGATTTTCCAATGATCCACGCACCGAACTTGGCACTTGCTCACGGGACGGGAAATGATACAATTCGTCTCAATAGTTTAACTCACAACCTAAACTTGAGTCCTCTCTGTCAACGGAGCAGAGAGAATGCGAGTGGAGGACAAAACAAGCAAAAACAAAAGGCGACACATCCGCTAAACGCCAGCAAAAATATCAACAAGTCTTGTATCGAAATGTTGATGTTTCGAAGTGGGAAACAAGACTGAGTACGTATGCGAGCATTTTAGTTGCCATTCAATCCCTTTACATTTCTCTACATTACTTGACTATACTAGCATATAGAGGAGAGGAATTCTTTTATTACATTTTCTTACATTGCTTTAGTGCATACATCGTCATTTGAAGCAGTAGACACAAACGTGGTGTGAGCCACTGGAATGAGCATATAGCATAGATAATGCATCATGTACATTCATTATGGAAGGATGAGTTGAGAAAGATCATAGTCACTGTACACTGCCTTAGCAGTTGTTGTAGCACATAAACGAGCTCTTCTTTTCCTCCTAGTTAAAGTACAAGTGTGCATACTCTAATGTCTTTTAGTTAGTTACATACTTTGATACGTTGTCACACCATACATGTATATATTCCTTGTGATATTATTCAATGCAAGTGATTTTTTTTTCATGTTTCTCTCTCTCTCGTTCACCACACAGAGGAAGCCCATTGTTAGAAATTGTACAGAAGAGAATTCCTTTACAGGCTCATGGTGAGCACGAGAATTGTACGCTTTTGCATACAATAATGCATCCCAACAGAGCCAACTATGCTATACAAAACGCAAGTGGAGTGGAGTGGAGCACTGCTGAAGAACGTAATTACGAGTTTATTTCGTTGCTGGTTAGAGGGGGATGAAGAGTGAAGTGAAGATGTATTTTTTTACTATTTCACAGTGATGGTAATCATGAGAGGATGATGATGGTATGCATGCATGCATGGGCGATGTTGGCTTTATAATGCTTCGTGATATCGTGAAGGTGGGTTAGATGGATTTGTATAAGTATACGCCACACATACTATACACAAAAAATAGTTGTTACAGGATATGTGCATTAATAATAGGAGAGGAAAAAGTAGACATAATATTCCTTGTAAGATCAGTAAATCATGGTCTAAACCGTATTTGTAAAGTACAGGAGAGGAACATTGTATATATGCATGCATTATTATATGAATTTACCTGGTCATAAAAACACTCTTCCATTCCATACGAACTTTTGGGGAGGCTTTTCTAACTAGTGGCAATCTCATACAGAAAAGGCTATTTCAGCGGTGCGGTGGTTTGGTTTGGTTGCATGGGAAAAAGCTATTTTCTTTCGTTGCCCTCAGTCGTGCTTAGGAGAATTAGTGTGCATTATCTTATCTTGAGGTTCTATTCAGTATTGGTATGTTTGAGGGAAATGCTTGTATATCTTGAAAATGTACAATACACGCAATCAAACACTGATGATGAAGAAGAAGGTTGTCTTCTTACTCCCTACAGACGGGAGGAATGTGTTGACCATTCATCAGTGTAGCAGTGTACAATAATAATGTAAATACCTATACAGCATATCATAGAAAGAAACCCTGAAGCAACAACGCATTCACAACAGCATCCCTCACCGTTCGTATTTCTTTACCTTTGGTGGTTGGTGATATGTGCTCTGCAGTTGAAATGAAGCCCCTCATTCAAACAACGTATAAAAGCATGAGCATTTTTCATTTGTATTATGAAAAAACCCCAGCTCTGGGAGACCAGCCACAGGCCACATGAAGGTACGAGGATTGATATGCACCTCCGTCGGATTTGAATCGGTATTTCGTGTTCTGGCCTGATGTCCTGTAACGATGCCATTTAATTTTTCTCCTCCATGACATATATTGTTATTATTACACAAGAGCAAATAATATATTCATTTTATGACAGCGTTAGAAAATGAAAAGCTTCAAGTTTGCCTAGTGGGTTTATTGAATACTAATGTCAATAGTACATTTATATTTATTCATAGGCTCAAGAAATCAATAGCTTACAACAAAGATATTAAAAACATTATTCTTGCAAAACAAGCATAGCAGTATCAGTTGGCGAGAAATGGCAAAATGAGTGGAGAGGCTTAAGGCTTGAGTCGCAATTACTGATATTATTCATATCGACTGCCGACCTTGCTGTCATTAAGAGATGACCGCTACGAAAATGCTCCTGTTCCTCGGGCAAACTATGATGATGCATTGAATCTGTTTGATTTACTGATACAATGTATGTAATGCAAAGCAATGCAATGTAGTCATTGTTTGTCTCTGAAATTCATTTTGAACTGGATTGAAAATAAGCTGGTGTGGTTATTTATTTCTTAATAGTGGAACCGCATAGCGCTTGTTGAAAATTCTGTCAATGATCAATTGCATCAAGGTGAAAAGTTATCAGTTTTGTTTCCAAAGACTGTGTTAGCGTTAACGAGTAGTAAACCCCAGGATGAGCGACAAAGCTGAAGAAAGGCTTTCTCTCTTAAAATAAGCCGCATTTGTTGATCTTTTAAACAGTATTGATTGCTTCCAGAAAGGAACTATTAACACCATTTTTCACTCCCATGAAGCAATTTATGTGAGAGATTACATTGAAACTAAGGTGGATTATACGTGCATGTTTGCGGATTTTAGGGATTACGTATACAGATTATGTGCTGGCAGCTTGTTAGTAACTCTTGGATAAAAATGTGCCAGCATCCTTTATTATTTGCACGTATTATTGCTTTTGTACGTGTAAAGAGGCGAAAATCATTTCATTGAACTGCGATGTCTGCTTCTTTCAAACGGAAGTACTAATCTTGAACACAACGCTTAATGATGTTATTTATGTGTGTATTTATTTATAGACACGGCAACACAATATCCATTGAATTATTGCGGCAAGTCCTGATTCCATACTGAATACTTTCTAGGATTACAAACTGGACATTGCAACCACAACCACGACGACAAAAATTGTATTTGATTCGTTTCAAGTCACTCATTCCTCTAAATAAAGAGTCTACCAGAGTCTTGGGCTGAAACTTTAAACACTAGCATATCTTCATTAATTTCAGCTAAATACTAACATCATTAATGCATAGAACAAAGTACCTTTTTAGATATTGTCGAATATTTACTAGCAAACTCTTGTTAAATCAATCGTCAAAATTATGCCTAGTGCCCTCGTCTAATCTATCAATTATGAGTCAACAAGCTTCGCGTGCATCATTGCACACTGTCAAAAGATCATTTGTTTTGTTACAGATTTGGAGCCAGTGTAATAGCAACCTATTTGTAAAACTAAAAGAACCAAAGTTAATGACATTACGAATTACATATAACTATTAACTACGTTTGCTCTGCCTACATACATGTAAAGTCAATTCATGGTAGGGAAGAATGTTGTACTTAATAAAGAATACGAAAGTAATAAATCTTGCATAGCAATTCAAAGTATTTACACATTTTAAGTCCGGTAGCTAATTTAAAATCTACCGAATCGTCCACCTCCACGGAAGGGTCGGCCACCACCTCCTCCGCGATATCGATTTCTAAAATTTCCTTGGGAACCTCCTCCTCGTCCTTGTCGGGCTGGAGCTGAATTAATCAATTGCCAATTAATCATTTGCATTCAACAGCATTAACAAATATATTTTTTTAAATATTAACGTACTGAAGTTGCCAGCTCGTCCAGAAAACTTGCCACTTGGAGGTTGATAAATTTGTAAAGGACCTTCTCGAGAGACTTTTGGTTTATCTTTTGTAGGTTCAGCAATGGAAGTGGATTTCCTCTTTGTCCCTCCCAATCGGGCTAAAGGCCTCCAGGATAGCCCGATTTGCGTTTTATAGCTTGGTACGGGATGGAACAGATCTCGGATAACTGCAGTAATGTTTGCTAGTGTCTTCAGTGCAGTAATCTGGAAATGATATTTTAAATATAATTATAGCAAAACTAGGATAGCGTTGTAAGGCACTTGGCTCAAATTACAATTCAAATACCTTAGCACGGTTCTCTTCTTTCTTCAGTTCTTCTCCCTTCTTATTTTGTAGGTCCTCACGAAGCTTCTTCATGTAAGCATGTGTCGCTCGGGCTAAATACTGGAGGCGTCCTCGAAAATCTTTAAGCCTATCGGGGTCATCATTGAAAAATTCTGGGCATTCGCCTCCCAATTTATGCAAAACAAAGAGAAAGCATTCGATGAAGCTGAAATCAAACTGTGGATTTGGTATTTCTTCCGCGGGAGGTTGTGGAAGGTATTGCTACATAACGAAAAAAAATGTATTGACATATTATTATTGTGCATACGACAACACTGCGAACTTACTTGATGTTTTAATGCAGAATAAAAACTTACCAGAACCTCGTTGTAAACCACAGTTAAACACGCTTTCGCTTGAGCGTTGTCAATTTGCTTTAAATGGTAAGTCACATCAGCCATGCAACGTAGGAGGGAGAAGTACAAATTTGTGTCGTCGGCAATTAAAAGAATGTCGCCTAGATGTGGTAACACTTTTGTACAGTAGTACACGACAAATGGCGATGAGCTGACGAGAGACTGGAATTAAGGAGATTTTACATCAGATTGGGATTTTAATACAAATCACTTCAAAAATAAGTTACAACTAATTCAAATTTGGCTTACGTTGAAATATGGTAGGACATGTTCCGTACAGATCAGTAATCTTTGCACACTGTAGTCTTCCGAAGGATCAAAATCCTTCTTTAAGTCCAATATACTACTTACCATATCCACCGCTGCCTGTTGACCACTTACAGTTTTCATTACTTTTGTGTCATTTAGCAAGCCCATTGCAATTTTGAAATCATCACCATTTAAATCCTGTCAGTAAATAAAATTGACGAGTTAAGTAAAAGTAAACTCTTTTCTCAATGTTAAATTGCCATTTTAATTTTGAAAACTTACTGGAAGTACACGTCGAGTTTCGGATAACAGACGCTTTTCGAATTCCATATTGACGATTTCAGGACCGAGATCTTTCAGTTTAGTTTGTAGAAATTTGAAACACCTATCTCGCACGATAGATTCCCCTGTTTTTAACTGTGCGTACAAACCCACCACAGCGGCTAAAAGAAAACAGTATCAAATTTGTCAAAATTTGAATTATGTTTCGTGTGCCTAACCTCAATTCCACAATTAGTCGATGTCAACATACCTTTAGCATTTATGTGAAAGAGGCTAACGAGGCTGTTCTGTATTACACTTAGCTCGCTGTTGTCACTGGTTTGCATTAATTGTGCAAAAACGTCGGCAATTTTTGGAACAACATTAGGAAGCTTCTTGCATACTGTTATTAAATCCTTTTCCGCTTGCTTCCTTATCTGAAAGTATATACGACCAAACGCTATCGCTATTAACCGCCCCTCAGTACCTCACAAGTATCTACAATCCCCAAGTGACAGCAAATTTCTTGAAGGTGGTCTACTATCTTGACTTACCGCCACGTCGTCATCTTCACATAAATCTAGAAGAGCGTTCAACGCCTTCTCCTCCAGTCGTGGGAAGTACTCCAGAAACCTTGTTATAAATTGGGAGGAAAGTCTCTTTTCCTTTTCCGTCCCATGCACGGCTGTTAACAATTCTCCAAATTGGTGTTCCAGCTAATTGCAAATTCAATGAACGAATAATTAATCACCTCGCTCAAACATACAAAAGTATGAAATTATATTTTAACTTGTTTTTGAATTACCAAACTTTTATCTTCAGCAGAGTTAAGTTGCTCATAAATCTTGTACATCTTCTCAATTGCAGCTCGACTTGCATCTTCGCTTGTTGAAGCAGTTCTTTGCTTCGTTGCCCCACCTCCAGAGCCAGCCATGTCTGATAGATATAGATACCTTCATGAAACAATTACCCAGTTGCATTATCAATCATAGTTAATATTTTACATCATTATTAATGATGTATCATTGATCATGTTTTTACCAAATTAGTTTGTCGCAGGACCTCATCATGCATTTATTCTCCTCAACAATCTAACTTGATGTTCATACTTGATAATTTTCATTTCAAAATGAAAACTATCAGAAAACTAAACGTGATTCTAATTCTAATCGTCACAATTAATAGCAACCAATTTTCACTTTTGAGGCTAGTAAAATTATTTATGCATTATTAGAGACGAAAAAATTCACTCCTACATCTGAGGTACGATAAGCTTTCGTTAGTGGTCGCGTTTTGGCGTATTATAAACGCGAAAAAACAACACAGAAAATTTGACAGCTTCTGAAGGCAGCTCAAAAACGAAAACACAATATCGTTTTTCTTTGACATTTTAAATATATATTAATATAAATCCTCCCTTTTCCCGTGTTAAAGATATACATGGATCGAAGTAACTTGTTAATAGTAATTTTCATGACACCGGTCAATTTTTTTGGTAGTTTCAACAATATATATATATTTATTTATTTATTTAAAAACACTAATTACCAGACAAAAATGCCACTGGTCTCTTACCTGGTGTCTTATTACTGCCGAAATATACCTAACTTCGGGATCGAGGCTGAAATGGTGTTAAAACGTCCACTCTTCACTAAATTTTTGGTTTATTTAATTTATTTTTAACGAATAATTATAGTTTTATTTGTGGGGACGTCAATTCAATAGCGGCTTCCAGCGCTGAAGGAAAAAAAACAACAACCAAGCGTCCAAAGGTGAATTGAAATGAAACGCGAAGCATCGTCATTCTGTCATATAGGTTCCACGAGATTCTCAATTTTGCCAGGGGATGGCAGAGGGTGACTGAAACCGGTTACGGGAACCTGAAAACGTGAGACTTCATTTATTCCACAGTCCACACGTTGAAGCTTGTATGAGAGACCAAGAAGACAATGCATTCCGCATCGCTAATTGATATGGTCTGTGGTTTTATTAGGTTAAAGTCTATTAATCGGGGGTTTCGAGATGTTCGGGCACCTGTAAATGACATACGGGTTTTATCGGATTTATTGGCAACAATAAAATATTCTGTTCTAGGAAGGCCTTTGAAGCTATCAAAAACCACAGCGAGTAAATAAACAATTATAAATATACAGGGAGTGTATCAAGGAACTGTGCAAAAACCGTTGGAATTGACGCATGCAAACGGTCATTGGTAGCCCAATCAGATTTCGCTAATAAAATAATTCATGATATGATGTAAACCTTGTATTAAAAAGCTCTGCATTTTATTAGTACTTTTTTTTTGTCGCTGACAGAACCTTGAAGGCTTCCATGGACAAGAACGGGGAAACGTGCACTTCTCCTATTTCAAATGCATTTTTTCTTCTTTTCACCGGTTTTATGTTCTTCCTCCAGTTTTTTGCTTCTATTTGCATATTTGATGAGCAGTGTACACATATTATCTCGTTTCCATCAGCTACCTTACCCACCTCATCGTTATTGCTTTTTTTATTATTGCCGGATTGGATGCTATGTCTATAGTTTTGCCACCCTGACTGCCTCTTATATATTGTGTGCTGGCAAAGCAAGTCAATAATTTCTTCGCCGGTTTTCTCGACAAATAGAAAAGGGAAAGATATGAAACGTGTGGTATGAGAAAAAATCATCATCATCGTTCCTTTGAATAAACAAGATAATGATTGTTGGTAATGGTGATTTTTGAAGATGATGACTGATATATGATATGCAGAAGCTTGTTTGAAGGTGTGATGTGTGATGATGAGATGCACGACAAGGGAGAACTGAAAGGAGAGAGAAACTCTAAAGTGATGATGATGGACTGGTGCTATGTTGGTTGTTGAAGTTTGATGCATGTCTAACATCCCTTCATTATAAGAGCTAACATAAATGCTCATCACATCACTTTTACTTAGGCATACATTTTATAATATTTTTTTCTCTCTATAAACTCCAGCTCCAGCACGTTAGACTAGAGTGTGTGTGATTTTTTCCCTGAAATTGTCTTCTTTTCTCCCCACACAAATGAATAGGTGCCTAAGTGGTTTGGTAAACATAGGTAAAACATGACAAGACAAACTGGTTGTTATCAAGTGGGTAGAAGAAGAGTAATTATTATGCGCAAATATCATTATCGAAGGTGTAATTAAATAATACACGTGAATCGTCAAAATTTTATTCGATTCTTTCTCCTTTCTCTCCTCAACTTAATGTGTTACTGCTCATTTCATGTTGGAAAAGTGAATGCGTTTTATTTGAGTAATTTCTTAACACGTTGTGATTATGAAACATGAATACCTGGTATGTGTTTGACGTTGACTTTTTATTGCTATTGGAAAATGGCATGTATATTTTATATCATGGTAACTCCTTCCTCCCTTTGGGGCTTCTTTTTTTACGATCTTCACGCTAGTTAAGGACACAATTATGACCTGTTTCATATTGGTTTTCTGTAGTAGATACGCACAAGCGGTGGTTTTATATTCCTCCTATATTCGACTCGACGTCTCATCTCATCATCACCTGTCAAATTGCCAATACCTATATGCATTTTCACAATTACAATTTTCAATGCTGAATAATTGGTGAAAAGGAATAACGTCCTCCGAAATCATTTTCCAGCTGCGAATTTCTGTACGCGTGTGATGAAAAATTCTTGTCGAATAAATGCGCCGCACCGTAGGGAGGGAGGCATGCAAGATTACATATAAAAAACCAGCTCACTTAGTTCGGCTCGTGGATTTATATCAACGGCAAGAGAGAGAGGTACTTACCGTACGGTTCTCCGGGTGGTGCTAATTAATTCAAAGACATTGCAGCTTGCATTTTAAAATATTACTATCCGCTCAGCCTCATAACTGCATGTCAGTATAAGTATATCTTGAATATTATGTGAGACAAGCTTAATTTCTTATTAAGTGGATTGGATTGGATAGTGGAGTGAAATTAATGCTGGACTTAAAAAACTTGAGGATAGTTCACAACGTTTCGACGACCCGTATCATGCCTACAAGGGTAACTGCTAAAAAAAGATGGACAACTGCATCTTCATATTTGAGAGAGAAGAGAAGACAACCACGTTATCAATTTGGGTACATGTACCTTTACTCTTAAGATAAAGGCAGGAAAAAAGGGGTAGGCGAACACATTATCACTTCATCTTTCCAATTTAATAAGGCATAGTAAAAAAATATAAGTTTTGTTCCAAAGTTGCCTGTTGCGTATGGGCAGATGTTATGGAGCTGACGGGGAAATGCAGTATGTAAACCAGTGTGATAACTTGAACGACTGCATTCAAACTTGATAATTCTGTGAAAGAGTATGAAAATTTGAATACAATAAAAAGACAGTCGGAGGAGTTTCGGTGTGCTATTGGATCGCCTACGTACAAACAGCACCGTTTGAAAAGTTATATCGTGAAGGAGTATCTTGTGTGAGATATTATTACGTTTTTTAATGCTACGTTACGGTTCTTTCTCTGAATTCAATATGAGAAAGAAGGGGTGTCCACGCTCATTTTATTTCCCGTTGTGACTTCGTTCATTCCGATGGAAGTTCTAACCGTTCTCGAAAGTGTTTTACGATTTATGATCCTTGATATTATATAAGCGTCTTATTATCCCCCAACCACACATAAGTAAGTATTTGTATATCCCTATTCTACTGTATATGCGAATGTCATAAATCCACTGTTTTGTGATGCTACAAAAACGGGTCAATTTGATACTTTCCATTGTTTAATTTTCGCAGTGAAACTAAATACTTTTTGTAAAAAGGTTTTACTCTCCGTTGTCCGTATTCTGTAGTTCTGTACATATTGTGTCCTATAAATTTCTTCTCCAGCTGCAATCTACAAGCATTGATAATAATTCTCCTTTTGTTATTAAACCTGTTGTATCCGCACATCTCAAACCTGAACGAATATTTTTTTTGTCTAGAATAGTTCACTTGTACCGTACAACCATGTTGATGCCTTTAGTGATAACGATATTACAGATATTTCGCAAATTTCTCAATTGTTTTCTTACATTTTACTTCAATACGGCGGAATTTGATACACTTTTAATCATTATCCATGTGTAATATTCAATTCATAAGCTTGCATATTTGAGAAAATGAAACTTAAAATGGAAGAAAAAAACATTTGTTCAAACAAGCAATTTTCATGCTCCAATGATTCAGCTCATTCAAAAAATTAAAATGATTCTTGGAAATATGTAACTGATTTTCACTTATGTTCCACATCAGGTTGTAAAACATGCTTGTATTTTGTATGAATACCTAGAATGATGAACAGCAAATTTCATCAATTAATTTGAGTATGATCATTGATCAGATCAGTATGCATGTGCTTATGTATGTTCGAGCTGACGGAGATTGTCAGGTTCTTCAGTACATTTTGTTATTAATCAAGGTAATCAAATAGGAATACCCTATTCTTCTTAAATTCATTCATGTACGCTCCTCCCGGATCACTTCATCCTTTGTAGTGTACGTGAAGTAAATTCAGAATTTTTCCACCTACAATTCGTTAAAATTCTACATCGTTCCTGGAGAAACCGTTTTCTGGAGACTGTCTCCAATCAAACAGGATTCAGTTGTCATAATTGTCAATCGAAAATGTTTCTTCCGTCTGCATCCTTGTTTTAATGTTCACCAATATTCCACACGCATCTTAAAACCTTTCGTAAAAATGCACATGGCCATGTTAAAATGTTAGGTACAAATAGGCACAAGAATCGTCAAGGTTCATCATTTTATATTTGCTTGCTTACATGTTTGCGTCATCCTCTCTCGTCGTA
This sequence comes from Heteromurus nitidus, assembly GCA_034687055.1. NCBI lineage: Eukaryota > Metazoa > Arthropoda > Collembola > Entomobryomorpha > Entomobryidae > Heteromurus > Heteromurus nitidus. The sequence goes on from JAQFZW010002937.1 coordinate 11,305, forward strand.
TAAAATATCGATGCGCAGTGGTTTGGTTGGTGTACCATTGACGCATCTCTGCCTGAAATAAACCTAACTTGGGTTTTAGCTGTCGTTTGCGTCGCGTCGGCATGATCTATGTTCGGAATTGACTTTTTGCTTGCTCATTGTTAATGTTGATTTTCTCCGTCCCTTTCATTTGCTCCCATTACCTTATCGACTTGTTTAATCTTAAGTGGACATTGAAACTCGAGACTTCTGAAAAAAATCGTCGTCCGTCCGTCGATCCAAATTCAAACGAGAGAAGACAAAATCCGATGACCCGACCGAAGCTGACTGGACTTCCACATATATTTAATACTTTTATTTTACCAACTTGTCCAGTCACAGTCGTCCTCCTTGTATAAATTCTAATTTTCCCTTGCCTAAAGAAGTTTTTCTACGTCATGATGAAAAGGAGGTAGGACACAACTTTCTCATCTGCTACCCTTTGCAAGGGTATACGAATCCCCTTACACTATAACTTTGTTTATATGAATGCATAACGCTTTGTCATGTTGATATTTTCGAGTTTGAGTGCTAAAACTACAAAAACACCTTTGTTCCATTCCTTGTTCCCAACAAGACAAAGGGGGCATGATTGGATTACATATTAGACAATGGCGTATTACATGTTTTCTTAATCTTGAGAGGGTCGCTTCCATGAAATATTTAGTTTCCTCCTCAAGTTCCAATATAAATTCTTCGAGGAGAGAGCGTTTTGAGTAAAAATACACATAAAAATATGTTTACATCAAGAAGCTCTAGGGAAAAAGAGAAACAGCTATTTATTTGTTTCCACCTTTTGTTTACAAATTGACTTGGAAGAGCACTTAATTTTGACAAATTGCACTAAAAGTACCCGTCCAGGGCACTTCCTACTTGCGTCGATCTTAACACAAGTCCAGATACTCCAGAACTACAGACTGCAGATATTTATGTATATGCGATTGACTTTTTGTTTTCTTTAACTTTTACACGACATTTCACGTTCTGTCACAATAATGTTCCAATAACGCGGAGTACCACACTCGTGCAATATGCACGACACAACCAATTGCCCCAACCATTATTCTAAATCTAGTTTTGTATGAACATTCGAGAGAGAGAGAGAGATATATTTATCGCGTGGCGATCTGCAGTGAAGCAGCAGGTGAGAAGAAAAGGAGGTCCGAAATGGTTACTTTTAGACAGGGCAGGAGTGGACAGTGTCCGGCTCAAGAAGATTGTTTCAAGATAAACACTCTTCAAAAATAAATTTCATTCGAGATCCTTTGAGAGTGCTAATAATTCAACTAAACTTCAATTTTAGATACATCTGAAACTTAGTTCTTGTTGTTTGAAGCTGGCATTACGTTTGACAGTCTTCATTGCCATCTTAAGTGTTGTATTATGGAATCTTAGAATTCATTGCAAACACTCAGATTATAAATGATGAAACAGTTTAACTTAATTTCATTTCTGCTTTCAGCTAGTCACAGAAAGTTTACATGTCATGTTTTCATATACAAGATTATCCACGCTAAATTGCAGCTCCCGGCATTTCAAATGCAAGAGATTATTTTTGAGCATTCCTCGCTACAATAGTGGTATAACCTAATGTCTTTAACATAACGATTAGTCATCTCCCATGACAGTCAAGTATTTTTGTTTCTTGGAGGAGCAAACAAGTTTTTCACAACCAATAGTGATCCATTTGGCCACAGATAATGAACTCTAATTGCACTTTTTAATACCCATTTACTCCATCGAGGAACATCATGAAAAAAAGTGTTTTCTCTTTTGTTTTGTAAACCGCGTACTTTGGTACTTTCCTATAGAGCCACAGTTTCTCGCGTTAATAATTTCACTAAACAAGAATTTGAGAGAAACGAATTGCATTTCATTCATTACAGCCACTCCGGGTCTATTAACGGGTACCAGAAATAACTGAGTAACTGGGTCGATCCATTAATCATCCCGCATCTCTTCCTTTTCCTTTTTAATACGTATTCGAAATGAGTTTACTAAACGCCTGATAAACGGGACGGGTGTGTAGAAGTAAGAGGCTGCTGAAGGTCAGGATCTGATTTTTTGGGCAAGTTCTATTTGAAACAATGAAAGGCATTCTCCCCAGTAAATGCATGTTTGTACATTAAAGACACCTTTTCAGTGTGCATTTTAACACGTGGACACTACCAAAAGTATGAGGTGGTAGGACCGCTTTTTTCTATTTTCTATTATAGCAAGTATATAAAAGTTAGATCAACGAAGCAAAAATAGATCTTTGTCTTTGCATTTTCTCTTCAAGTATAATGGAGGAAAATGTAGTGCTAGATGCTAAGCATTTATCCATCTATTACTTCAATAAGTAATTGAATGATGACCGAAGATAACGCGCACTTTTTTTTATTCAGTATGAGGAATCTCCGGGCCTAATCCTCATCAAACACGAGATAAGTATCATAGCTTCACACGATTTAATGTGTATTAGGCAAAGGGATACACATACATTGACTTTTTCCAGGTAATTATTTTAGGAACACAGAAGAAAAAATTTTTAATGGTAAAAAAGGACCCATCGTCAACCCGTGAAAATAAGGGGCCCTGAAAACAAATCAGGAGCAACGGGCAAGCAGCCGCAACGGCTTCAGTCGTCGCTTCTCATCTCATCATCATCATTTTTTTTAAAAATGAGAGAGCTCTCTTCAGCCTTATGTTTTTAATAAATAAATTGCACCTTCATCCTATTTGATGATAATGGTGATTAGTGGAGATGACTGTGGTTTAACAGCTTCAATGACCCTCTGAATAATGATGATGAAGAGGGAAATTAAAGGGAAGAGGATGCGCATGTATTCGCATTATCAACACGTAAAATCCATCGATTACCTTCAGCAAGATGGTCTCGGTCTTCGGTCAACTACCATTTCTAGTCCTACTTAAAGCGAAAGTTATTGTTTAACTGGAAATTTTTATGTATTCACAATTACTATTATTTATGCTGGCACCCATACCGTCTTTTGAACGATTGACCGTGGATCTTGTTTCATATAGAACGATAATACATGCATGTATACGATATAAAAGTACGAAGACCAAACGAGGTGAATAGGTGCTTGTTTAGATTCCCTTTTATACAAAGTTTTTATACAAAAGGGTTACAGCATAAATCACTTTTAGTTTCGTTTGATAAAAACTCTACTCGGTTGTAAAGTGTAAAGTATAATTATCCAGGTTAGTGTTGAGACTTGAAAAGAAAAGTTACACTTTTACTTACTATCGCTCTAAAACAGTATCATTCATCAAACGGCTAATCGTAAGTATTACGCCTAGTCTGTGATCCATTTTTGATAATGTATGCATAAAGATCCAGTGTGTGTGTGTTTAGAGTTAGAGAAGATTTATTCAGATTCACTTTTCCACAAGCAATTACGGTAAAAGATTTTTTAAAAATATGAGATAATGCCCACACCAAATACAGAAGTGAACTGATGAAGTATCCTAGTTTCTCATTGATAAATATATATTTCTACATGTTAGAAAACACCCCGTTAAGAATACC
>JAQFZW010002938.1:0-14848 GCA_034687055.1 Heteromurus nitidus
GTGCTCACTGAACGTGTTTATGTGGACCTCGTTTCCGAAGTTGGATTCGACACTGTGACCGACTTGAACCGGTTTTTCAACCAGGTTTTGAATGCAGAAGATGACGATGCAGATCATGCTGAAGCTTATGAAGGAATTGCTGAAGTTGTTCTACAGTCGCTCCTGGCACACTGCTTGCAGAAACTTTTTCCTGGTCAAAGCCGTACAAACATGGGAATGAGGCATTTGCGTGGGCGCTTGGAGGAATGTAGCATAGTGGTCAAGAGTAGCAAAGAGTTTGTGGCGTGGATGTTTTCCAATCCCGATATGAAGCAATCATCAATCAGGCAAATTTTGAGTGCAGTACGAGAATTTTTACCGACACCTGGTTTGATGATTTTCCGTGACGTGGTTGCCAGATGCTTGGAAAAAAGAATGTATAATGAATCGTTTCTGTTTCTCTACCCAGTCGAGGGAGGTCAATATCTGGCAGTACTTCCGATCCATCCTTTGCACGATATTTCCTTTTCCAGACTCTCTGTCGAGGGAAGAGAACAAATGAAGCGCGTATACATGATTTGCTTTGAAAAAATTTACGGGCGTGGAAACGTGCCAGATCCAACATGCCATTTGCAGGCGGCGGAACGAGGAACATGGAAAAGCAACTTTAGGGTAAAATCTGTCTTTGCGATAATGTCTGCTGACAGGTCCATTTCACGATTGCAGTAATTGTGTAACCAGAGATTGCTTGAAGTTTTAATTATCGAGATTAAATAAACGGTAGGCAAATAGTCGTGCGAAACTCATAAAATGGTGTCTAGATTGTATGTTATTTTTTCATCACATTCTATTTGAAATGGATTATCCTAATTCACCCTAAAAATGCCGTCAATCATAGAAATGATTTGTGACGAGAGCCGCCCGAGATGACTTTTGGTGTTTTACCGAGTTTTACTGTCAAATTTATTGTGGTGAGTAAATAAATGCAGTATTTTAATCTGCCGTGTCTTTATTGGGGTCATAAAATTTCAAACTGGCCCGAACTGTGCAGAAAATTCTGCTCTCCAACATGTGTGAATATAAATTTTTGTAATGATATTAAGCTGGAAACCAAAATTTTGCAAAAACACGCACACGATTCTATTTGAATTTGAGGAGGGCTGGCATGTTTATGCTTGCGGGCTTGGAATGGGAAACATGGATGGTTATCCGAAAGTAACCGTAGGATTCATAGAGAATGGGGTGAGCAACTGCATTGCGGCTTGCTAAGCTGATAAAAGCAATCCTTATCGAGTGGTTAAAAATGGGATGGCGGAAAATATATATTTTTAGTTTTATATATTCATGAAAAGCTAAATTAGCCCGCTGTTCCGAAAGTGACTTTAGGATTCATGCCGAAGGGGGGTTGGTTGACTGGCGATGTATATTTGGCTTCCTAAACTGACAAAAGCAACCCTACTCGAGTGGTACAAACGAAATATTGCCGAAAATATTTTATTTAGTTTTATATATTTGTAACAACATAAATTCGACAGCTGTACGGAAAGTGACCTCGGTTTCATTCAGAATTGCGCCGAGCCAGGCAAGCTTCCGAAGGTTGGCTTCCTAAACTGACAAAAGCAACCCTACTCGAGTGGTACAAACGAAATATTGCCGAAAATATTTTATTTAGTTTTATATATTTGTAACAACATAAATTCGACAGCTGTACGGAAAGTGACCTCGGTTTCATTCAGAATTGCGCCGAGCCAGGCAAGCTTCCGAAGGTTGGCTTCCTAAACTGACAAATGGAATCTCCTCAAAACGAATTAAATTGTCATTGATGAAACTACACAATTGAATTCTGAAATAGTTTAGCTTGAAATGTACATTTTTAGTTTATACGTGTTGGATCCGATTGTGACTTTAAGAGGCTTGCAGAAGCAGTCGAGCTAGCTGGTCTTGCGAACTTGGCTTCCTAAGCTGACTACTGGTATCCAACGGGCTCATATAACACTACTTATAACATTAGCAACTTAATTATTAACAGCATTAGCACTAAATTTGTTTTTCTAAACTGCCAAATGCAATCCTTATTCAATGCACAATTCTTAATACTGGTCAGGTTAGGTAGAAAGAATCTTGTATATGGTTGTATTTCAAGGGTTACCTTTTTTGATTATGTATTAAACGCCATTTTGTGTGCATTGACAATATTTCAGGTTGGTGTCATATGAGAATACATTTGCGTGTCAAAATGCGATCAAATTTCAAATGAAAACATTTTCTAATTATTTTTAAGGGGGTATTGTGATTCTTCGCACCAACGTTCAAATATTTTTCTGGGATTTTATCCTTTATATGCCAAAGCATAATGCGGAAAAATTGCAAAATTTGTCAATAATTGAAAAATCGTCAACTTTTCCGAGTTTTTTCATTGACAGATTTGTAGCACACTTGTTAGTCAACACTAAAGTAAATACCTTATTGTTCAGTTCAGCTCAGTTCAGCATTGGTTTAGAGAAAACCACTTACTCCCGTGCTTTCAAATAGAAAAAAGTGTACCAGAAAAAGGTAAAGATGTCAGTGATTACATAACAATATGCGTTGATGTTGATACTGACAGAAAAAGGAGAAACTGTTGGTAATTATCCTGAATAGGGTTTTTGTTAATAATTGGAACTAGATTTTTAATTAACGAAAGAGTTTTTGGAATTTTCTTTGCTAACAATGGGGGGATATTCGAAAAACTCGTCTCGATTTTGGCGGTAGGGAGTTTCATGAGCTTTTCTACTCTGAATTGATTGGTAAATAAGAAACTTGTCAGAGAGGGTGGGGCGAGGCACTAATGCAAGTTTAATTTTTGGGTAACGTTCTTCTGAACCACCCCGTTATCTCGATTGCGGGGCATGTTGGGATTTCGTAGTTAATGTACGTATATTACTGGTTATCGATTATGACCGATCAAAGCCTTAATGTGAAGGGCATCACCGAAATGAACACGAGTATCCCTTGTGAAACGTTGCCAAGTCAGTCTCTTCTGGACCACCACCCGTGCAACATCGTGAAATGTTCTTACCCTAGTCTACTCTTCAACTGTGAACACGCTACTTTCTTTCATCCGATAGTGAGTTTCGGATTTTCGGATTGAGTTTGTGAAAAGTGAGTTGCTGTGATATCTGATTGGTACGTGCTACATGTTCTGAACTAAGTTTTGGATGCAAAATGGTTTCTGGTGGACAGTTGACTTATTTGTAATTTCGTGAATATTGTGTTCGATAATCAGTTTAGTTTAGAGTTTACAGATTTTAATTTTGTGCTTACTAAAGTGACTTAGGTTTTCAAAACTGTTCCTAAACTCAGTTTTGAAAGTGTTTGTTTGGACGTTGTATTGAGCAAGTCTAGAGGCCGTCTTGGAGCATCCAAGGTCGAATTGTGCAATTCCTAAACTGGGTTTTGGAAACCTTTGATTGAAAGTTGGATTGTGAAGTTGGACACTGCGAGTCTATTAATTTTGCAAAACCAACCTTTCGTGGTTCTGTGCTATTCTGATTCGGTTTGCAAAATTGAATTTGACAAAATGGCGGCTAGGGGCAAATAATGACCAAGAGGTAGGCCCGGAACCAATGGACTTTTGGAGCACGCACATTTGGATAATGCCGAGCAAAATGGTCATCCAATGCTTAATCCTGTGGTACGTTTACACTTTAGAATGGAATTTCACTGGACAAACGGTTCTTTATATTTAAACCGTTATACTTGACTGATTTTGCAGGTTTTGGAACGGTTGTTTGATGTTTGCGATTTGAGAGATTTGCGTCGCTTTCGGCTAGTGTGTCCACTGTGGAATGCAGTTTCACTTCGGCGATGGCGCAAAGAATACGTTTAATTTGAGCACTTGTAGATTTATTGGTTCATTAGTATGCAAAGTAGTCATGCGCCAATTGCGCTGGTGATTTTGGCGGAAAGTTTTTTCAATAAAATTGTAGCGGTTTTTCGGCATACGTCAGGGTGTCGGGCATAAAGGATGCTGCAGTCGTCATTTTCTGGTCATTCCTCTGCCAAACAGCAACCACGCTGCATCGTTTTTTCCTGGTTTCGTGGTGTAGCAAGATTATTTGTCATCGTCCTCAACTGAGTTTCGGACCAGTTTGTTTCTGTGCAGTGGGACATCGGGGTATCTCATGGTGAATTTGTGACTTTCCTAAAGTCAGTTTCGGAACCGTCTCTATTATTTTATTTTATTTTTGTTGTTTAGTGACGTTTTCCAATAGTGGGCGGGGAAAAGTTTTTGTTTGAACCAAGTGACTCTGTACAATAGTTGTGTGTTACAGACATGATCCGCGTTTTCAATAGTCCTTAACAGGCCTAATAAACTGTACAACTAACTTTCGCATCATATAAACCAACGATTTGGCGCCCTAATTTCCTTTCATGAGTATCTACATTGTTTGCACTTTTCAGTACATGATATTGCATAACGATTCAGGTACATTTTTACATCTGATTTTTACACGGTTTGCATCACAAAAAACGTTCCGTTGTACGGATCTTAGGTTTAGTTCCTTACGTTTAGCAACATGTAGTACTACTTCCCATAGAAAAGGGGTGCAATGTTAGAATATGAGAGGGAATTTTGATTTATCGACAAAAATGTAAACTGGTTAGGTTAACGCGAACATTACACAATTTTGGCTACAAGTGTCCAAACTCTTCCAGAGTTGGTCATTCCTCTTTCGAACAGCAACAACGCTGCATCATTTTTGTCCGTACTGCAAAGTGCACAAGTTATTTCTGAGTTTCGGAAGTTTACTTTTGGACCATATTTGGACGTATTTTGTTTCGCAGTATAACATTAGGACTGAAGTGGTGGACCTATGTGTTTGGTTGAATCCAATTGGCGTTGCAAAACTCAGTTTCGGAAATACATTTAGTGCAGTTTGTGTTTGTTTTGAAAGTTTATATAAAGTAAGCCTATGTAGGGGTTAATTGACATTTTGGAGCTGCATCTTGGACACTCTTTGTTGCCTCTCCCACATCCTAAAGTTTGTTTTGGACCTTTGGCTCTTGAAGTTTGTGGCCATTTTGTTGTTTGTTGTTGAGATATCTAGTAGATATTGATTGTATTTCCTAAAGTCAATTTCGGATAGTGAGATCTTCAGTTTTAAGATTGCTGCCTAACACGTTGCTGAAATGGACAGAGATGATGAAGAACAAGATGGACGCGAAACGACAACCAATCCATTACTGCTTCCTGTGGTAAGTATTTCTATTCGACAACATATGCACATTTTACAATGGTTATATTTGCGTGGCATCAAAATTACGTGAAGAAATGACACTTTATTTACGGGGCTTCGCCATCGTACTATATGGTTTAGCGTCTACTACGTTACACGGCGCAAGTTATCTATTGTATGTTAATGTCAAAGCCCTAATATGGTCGTTTCAAAGCATACATTTTATTTTTTATAGGTTTTGGACATACTCTGCAACGTTTGTGAACTGTCTGACCTCAAGAGATTCCGGGTAGTTTGTAAGCCATGGTACAACCACTCTCTCCGCCGCTGGCGAAACTCTATGGTATTGCGCGTATCTGAAGATTGTCGGCGCAAAAGACTTGAAACGGATACAGACCTTGGGATCTGTAATGCAAAAGCGCTCATTGACGATCTACCCTACATTACAAACAAGCCCTACCGCAAATTTAAGGTTCTTCTGATGAACGAAGGTGATCGCGAAGAGCCATCTGAAGATTCGAGGCCAACTAGGGATGATTATGAAGCCTTTTGGAATGCAATTGGACCAATGATGGTATCACTGTGGTTGGAAATGAACGAGGCCCAGTTTGACTGGAAATTATCTCCCTGGTTTGTAGAGAAGGTTCCGAATCTCGAATCGTTGGCCCTAACCTTTTATGGAACAGACGACTTTTTAGCCGCCACGGATGGGAAAATACAGACCAGATTGACGTGCATGAAGATGTGCCCCCCTACAGATTGCTGGACACCTATCCTAAAGACATTTAAAATATCAGGGTACGATAGTCTACATTTACGATTAAACTGGACTTTTCCCTTAAAGGACTAGTTCAAAATTCCTTCCGTAATTCACTCCACAGTTTTGTTTACACAAGTTTACCAATCTTGAAAAAGCATTGCGCAAGATGTCATTTCTAGGAAAACCCTGTAAACCCTTTATGCATTTTCACCTCTATAATGCTTCACACATTTTTGTAGACCATTACTTTGGCGCCAAACTGTGAGCAAGATATTCGAGGCATTTCGGAAGCAATGACAGTCGTAGGAGGCCCAAACCGAACAATGAATCTAAAGTGTGAACGTGAATTGCAAGCGTAAGAATGTCAGATATTTTGCTGTCGATATGCTTACATGCTTAAGATTTTGCTTTTGTTGTAGGGTCAGTGAAACATCGGGGCTACTCCTAAACTTGCAGCAAACAACAAATTTGCAGTTTTTGGAATTTGGAATAGGATTTGTGTCTGATCATTTGGAAGTCAAGTCTGTGATGCAAGCCCTACACCATAAAATGGCTCGGACAATCAAAACTTTGCGAGTGAGTGAAATGGCAGTCCATGGATTCATTCCAATAAACCGTGTGCTTCCAGCCACTTGGCCGCAGTTGGATCGCCTTGACCGTTGACTGCGCGCTTGTGCAAAATTTAAACTTTCTTCAAGACGCGCCAAATTTGTCGTTTTTACATTTGCAAGGGATGCAACTCGAAAAGCTAGCCAACACAGTGTTTGACGAGAGCAATAGCGGGTCAATGGGCAAGTTACAAACTCTAGTAGTGGATATTGTGTGGGGAAATTTGAGAGAATCTGACATTTTGCTTATTGCGCACCTGGCTCCAAACCTGACCAACCTTAAGGCTCCACTTGACAATGGTTCTTTCCGAGCATTGTGTACTCTGCTAAAAGAAATTCGACACTTGAATGAGACGGGCGATGTCTGGTTTAGCACAACACTTGACAATGAAGAGATTACTGGAATTTTAAACGGAGCCTTGGAGTCATTCCCAAATATCAAGAACCTAAAGTGTGAGTTGCGGGACAAAACATGAACACATGTCGCCATTTCAATCTGTAATGTATTTTTTTGTAATTTTCTAGACTTGTATAGTTTCAAAACATCCAGGACCAATCTCTCCGACTTGTCTATAAATGAGGGATTTCTCAAGATGCAACACCTTTATCATATGGATATGTCATTTGCGAAGACGGTAAGCATTCACATTTAGAGTTTGATTGTCACCACGTTTTTATGTATGTAGTTTATTACTAACCGTTTCGTATTTATATTCAGACCAGTGACGCAGCTTTCGCAGCAATATCTGAACGCTTTCCAAATGTGAAGCGATCGATGTTAACAATTCCAGGCCTCAACATTTAATTGGCATCTTGCAGCATTATAAAAGAACATTATATACAAGTGCTTCTTTATATTTTTAGAACTTATAAGTTCCATTTGTATAGGATAGTTGTGTTATGTTTACACAATTCAAGATTTTTGCCACTAGAATTTTATATATATATCGTTAAACGTACCTTTGGAAATAATTCACATTGAACATTGTATTAGGTAACACATCTGTCTAGTGACTCCTTAGGATTAGTTGGCTAATTTAAGAATTATGTAGTCGTAACAATTTCAAGTGTATCGGTATTCCGAAACTGACATTTGGAATTGATTTAAGTAGTGTTGATCCTGGTTTGGTCAAACATGATTAGTCGTTTGGATGTATTTATCTGTCACTTGTCAAATGCCTGTTTAATGTATCCTTTGTTCCATAGGTTGGTGTACTATTGCTGGCTAGAGTAATTGTTGTTTTGCAAGAGGTTAATTTATGAATTGGTTGGGATAGGCTGTAAGTTACATCAATATTGTTCATTTAGCATTTGTTATTTTTGATTTACTGTTACTAATCTATTGATATAATAACATTGTTTTGTTTGATTTTATGAACCATATGACGCTCTATCCTGCCACGTTTATCAAAGATGTGTATCTAAGTTTTTCCATAATATTTCATACGTTGTATCTTTTGCATACCAAGCAGTTCATTTCAAGGCTTTCATTCTCAGCGTTCAATCATTTCATTCAAGTTATGGCGGTTGATTTTTGCATTGTTTGCACGAAAAGAGGCCACGATGAGTTTGTTTCATGTGTAGGGTTAGGTTAGGATATTCAGGTGAAATATTTTCTGATTAATTTGGATTAGCAACATGTGATTACAATAATGGATAGATAACAGAACGAACGTCAGAATAAGGGCGGGAATTATAATATTTCGCGGGCATGCAAACGAAAACAACGGAGGAATAAGGTATATAGTTTGTGAGCATCATTTCCGAGTGGGTCATTCCACTTCTGAACAGCATCAACGCTGCACCATATTTTTCTGGATCGGGAAGTGCACAAGTTTATCACTCAATTTGCTAAACTGAGTTTCGGAAGTTTAATGGTCCATATTTGTGATTTTCATGAAGTGTCTTTGTAGTTTTATGGTGCTACTTTTATACTAAACTTGTGAATCGAGGTGTATTGCAGGGAACAGTTAGATGTGCTAAACACAGTTTCGGAAAGTAATCCAAAAGCCGTTTGGAATATTGTTTTTTTTAGTGTTGGAACTCTACAGTGAGTAAAATTTCAGAGTGTTAATCTGGTTCGGACTTTTATTTGTATAAAAGTTGCGGATTGTGGTAGCAGTGTGAATTTTTTCGTTTTATAGTTTGTGTACTGTAATTTCCAAAGTTTTGCAAGCCTCTGTGCCTTTTTGTAAATCTCTGCATTTCTACATCACCATGGCTGCATCTATAGATGCCAACTTGGAAAATGTGGTGGGTCCAGCTCGCCAAGAAGAGCAAGGTGGCGGGTTTGTCAGCCAAAACCCTTTTGAAATCTCGTTGGTAATATTTTACGTTATAGACTTGTACAAGGTCAACAATATTCATCATGTAGATACTGAAGTTGTCATTGCTTTCAGGTTTTGGATACACTTTTTCGCGTCTGTGATGTGGTAGATTTGCGAAGATTTCGATTGGTAAATTGGACTTGGCACAGTCATTCTCTTACGAGATGGAGGAATGAAATGGTGGTCCACCTTTACGACGGTTCCGGCTTTGCACATCAACGGTGGAATGGACGACTTGGAATTTCTACGGCTCATGAAATGCTATCCCTACCCGAGTATGCTGAAAAGCCGTTTTGCAAATTTCGAATCAAGTTTGCACCGCACTCGTGGCACGACGGAGACGACTGGGTGGAACAGGCGTTGCCAACAAAGGAAGAGTATGAAAATTTTTGGAATCTTTTTGGACTGCACATGAAACATTTGAGCCTGTGGACCGACGATGCTATACCAGAGTGGAATCTCGCTTCCTGGCTAATTGAAAAAACACCAAACCTCGAGTCGCTGAGGTTGACTCCCTCTGAAATAGATTGGTTTCACCCTGACGATGTTGGTGACATTGTGCAGACGAGTTTAATGTCGGTTGAACTTGAAACGTTACTTGCTCCCTGGGATTTGATTCTGAAAAAGTTTCCCAAACTAGAGGTAACGAATCATTTTTATCATTTAATTTTGAATATTGTTTAACTGTATAAATTTTTTGTCAGGAAATTACACTGGGTTGGACGTATGATGGAGACCTTGAGAGGATTTTGGAGGCGCTTAAAGCAATGGACCGGGGGCGAAAATTGCGTATCATTTTTGATCACTGCATTTGTGGGTGAGTCTCGGTGCGAATGAATATACTCTTTTGAAATGCTCAACTAATGCTCAATTTTCTTTTCTAGGGACGAGGACACTGTCGAAGTCATTTCTCAGTTGCTCTCATTTCCGGGAGTCTCTGTTAAAGGGCTGGCTGTTGGTCGCGGTCGCGATGCTGCCAGAACAGACGAGCTGATTTCACTCTGCTTTGCAACCTCTGAACAAGATCTGGACACTGTATCCCTGGTGGAATACGTGCCCGAAGACATCTATCGAGTAGAGCGGCCACTTTTGCAACCTAGACCCATGCTGACTACGCTCTACCTCGACTGCAGGCTTATTTCAAGCCTCCATTGTTTGCAAGACGCACCGACCCTGAAGATGCTACAACTGGAAGATGTCCATTGGGAGCAGTTTGATGCTAGCAGCATCATTCAGATGGACCGTTATGCACTTTTGTATCTAGAGACTTTGGAGATTGTATTTGACTCTACCCATTGTTTACGTGAATCTGATGTGCGTCTGGTCGCCGCATTTGCCCCCAACTTGAGAGAGATCGTTGCCGCATTCGATAATGCCTCGTTCCGGCGACTCTGCGCTCTTTTCCCAGACTTGCGCAGGCTCACCATCAAGTTGAATTGTGATAGTACGCAGTTTGACGACGTTGGTTTGACGGGTATTCGCGATGGTGACGCTGTCATATTCCAAAATATGACCAATCTTGCACGTGAGACTCTTTTGCTTTTAATTTGCAATGTAATTCTAAAGAGATTATTTTTAAAACGCATTGTTTTGGTAGATTTGACTGAATTTAATTATTCGGGCGACAATTTGACTGACCAATCAATTTGGAATGGATTTTTGAAAATGGATCACCTTTGGAAGTTACGCGTTACATTTTCCAGACTGGTAGGGCTAAATTTTTGTAGGATGCTGAGTTTAATTATTACCTTTGGTAGCGTCAACTTTTGAACTTTTTTGCAGACTTCTGACGTAGCCTTTCGTGAATTGTGCAAACGTTTCCCGACCAACACCGTAAAACGACAGCGTTTTCGTCATGGACATCCCTCGCAGAAAGTGAATGACCAGTTGGCTGGAAAGGCAAACAGACTCTATGAATTATATCGCATTTGAGGTTGCAAAAAATTAATAATAAGGTTATAATCGGAACCAATAATCATTAATATTAGACACATTAGACTAATTTGAAGTTTGTAAATTGTCTGTTACGTATTAATAAATCGAGTTTAGTTAAAATATACAAGACACGCCTCCATGTATGTGATTTATTAGCATACACAAGTTACCTTTACCTCAAAAGCATTTAACTGAAAAGTGTTTTTGCTGTGCTTGTATTTTTATATTACATTCGCTCTTTACGCTTCCGAAAGTAACATTAGTACGTTGAAACTAGTATTGCGCAAAACCTAGAGCCCTATTATACGGCTTGCATCCAAATATCACCTGTTCAAATTAAATTTATGGGTGCCTGAAAAGAATGACGTGTATGGTATTGGTAATATTTTAAAACTATGCACGTCATATGTAAAATTGCTACTTTGCATGTCAATTACATTTGCATAATATGAATGCAGGTCAAGTGGAACATTCTAGCAACATTTTTATCTTTCCCTCTAATTACGCAGTATTTTTGATACAAAACTAGAGTGTAGCTGCTTTTTCTACTCATTCGACAAAGTATTTTCGAGGAGAAACCTTTGATCGCTCGCTCTCGGGAAACAGTTTTCACATCACCCCAAAAAACTGTGGATCACTTTCGGAACATTATATTTGTGCAGTGACTAGAGAATTGGGTATTCGGCTTTCGGATTGCACCATGGGAAAACGTCGTGACAAAAGTTGTAAGTGGTTGTTGTGATCAGTTTGGATTGGGAGTATTTTGGTTGGTGTGTTGGGATTCCAAAACACAGTTTAGGATCTTGTAATTTACGTTTGTCATTGTATACTCTATTTTGCAGACAAGACCAAACAGGACAAGCCACGCGAGTCGGCCTCTTCATCAGGTGAGGAATGCGAGAAGCAGAGCCAGCGACTAAAGACAAGTAAGTTTTTTGCATCATTTTGTGCATGCATGCAACTTGTAAAGGTGTAAAGTGGATTGACAAAACTAGGTTGTATACAAAGTTTGACTGTTTTTGTAATTTATTTTTTTTGTAGTTAAATCGAGACCCCATGGCCAGTCACGTCGTGACAAGAAGAGGGTCAAACTAGGTGAGTTTGTGCATACTGTTGTTGAATTGATGTGCGCTCAATTGTCAAGCTAACACGATGTATTGGAAATTGCAGATTCCCAAGAGAGGCGTGCTGACATTGCAGCAATTCCATCAGCATCTACATCCACGACTATTCAAGTTTTGTTTGATCAGAATCAGCACAAGCAAACCAAACTGGTCAAGAAAATGGCTGCCAACAGACAATCGTACAAGGAACTCGTGGCTGAAAAGAAGAAACTCGAATTGGAGCAACAGGAGCTGTTGGAAAAACGGGCAAATGTCGGATTAGCTCCTGAGGCTGGTGCGGCATTGGAAAATGGATTTGGCAGGGGAACACAAGGCGTCAAAATCAGCCTGGAATTTGTTCAATTGGCTCTATACGCGGCAGTACGGGCCACATCGGAGCAAAGCCCAGCAGTGCTCGCGAGAATGCAAGGTAAACTATTAATTGACCACATGATTTGAGCAGTAAAACTAGACTCTAATTCTAATTTGGTTTAGGAATTTGTGCCGAAAATAAAATCACCCCCAACAACTTGAAGCTGCCAGATTTCTCCAATTTGTTTGCCTCTGCATCCCGTGATCGTGCCCTCGAGTGTGACAAGGAGGCGGATAGAATCGAAAAAATACGACAAATGAAAAAGTCCTTCAATGAAGAGTCGGATGGTGGAGACGAGCCCGAATATTTCTTGTCAAATGACGATTCTGAAGTATCAATGATTGCCGACAAGGTGGATAAAATGGCCGAAGAGGAGGAAGATCTGAGCCAGCGAATTAAAGAGTTGCAAGAGGAGATTGAGCGAAAGTGTAAACGAATGACTGGGCTTTTGGAAGCGAAAAGGGCAGATGAAAAACATCAAGACATTGCAATGGATGTTGGGGAAAAAGCTGAAAACGACGTTGAGATGGAGTCTGGTAAGACCATATTGCTTAATTTTTTGTGAATTTGTCCTTGCGACTAGTACAAAGTTGGCTATATTATTTTGTCAGTGTAGGTTTGCGTTTTTGACGACAATTAAATATTATTTTGGTGATTGTAAGAACAGTGATTGTAACCTTTATTTCAGGTACACTTGTCGTGGACCAAACACAGAATGACAAGATTGTATTGGGTAACCTCACCAAGGCGTCTATTTCGGAGAATCAGGATGGAGGTTCGTCAATGTCTGAGGACACGCTCTTTATTGCAGAAACACAGGAGTAGGATTTTTTTGAATAATGGTTAAAATTCATGACATTCACCACTTTATTTGTTTGATGTATTTGTAGGTTATGTTAAAAGTCGTTTCTGTAGCAATTGGGGTTTATTGGAATTTGAATTTTGTAATAAATATGTGTATAGCAGTTGTTGGTGAAAATGAAACAATTTGTAGTTTCCCACAATCTAATGCTTCATTTGGCACAAATGGGCTGAAGGAGCATTTTGTATCACCAAGGCACATTTTCCCAGACCGAACAGGTTAACCACGCGCAACCGATAATCAAATGCATCATGTCATGTGAAGAGGACTTGTCATATTAAAAAACGTTGTCTCATGCGTGCACTTTGTCATTCATGGCAAACCAAAATGCAAAAAAATGAAGTCCATATCCTAGTCGTTTAAAAGTTTACAAAAAGTAAAGCAGAAAAAAATCACGCAATGACTACACAGATTATGTTTCACTGGCAGAGTGAAGTGGTTTTTTGCGAGGACTCAAATTAGATTCACTATCACATTGAGACCACATGTCATTATTTCGAAACTAAAAATCTTCGAGTCAACGACTTTTGAACGCCAACTAGAACAGTTCTAATGTTCCGAAACTAAGTTATGGACAGTTTTATGCATACCCGTTGGACGTGGCTTATGAGGCATGTAATTCACTTTTCCGAAACCGAGTTTAGGATCAATTTGTCTATTGTAGTTTGACCTAGCATAACGGGCAAATATATGACATATTCCTAAACTGACTTTGGGAATTGGGTTTTTTGACTTTAACCTTTCAATCAATTCGCATACCAACGTCATTTTGGTAAAATAGCTCAATTTCGAATATCATTACCATACTCACTTTCTGAAAACATATTCCATATTCTACGCCGTCGATCTGTAATGTCAAATTTGTTTCCCGCCGACCCGTGTGTTGGTTATATGAGCTACTCACTAGTGTAAGCGGATCTTCACCAATTGAGCGTCTCTATTAATTATTCTACACATCTGAAATGGTTTTTTAATGTCTACTAAACAACGTTTCAAAACGTTTCTACGTATATCATTACGAGGATACGGTACCATATACCTTTAGTTCAAGTAAGGTGTTATTTAGATTTGGTGAGAAATGAATTGATAGCTTTAGTTCATGATTAATAACACGATGGATTTTATTTTAAAAATACATTGTTAATCTTTCAATTTGTCATTTTGACGTTCTTGTTGGTAGACTGGTCCACAAAAAAGCATTCATACACCAGAAAAGCATTTTTATATAAGAAAGGCATGGTATGGCTAAGTAAGATATTCACTTTCGGAAACTGAGATGACAATATCTTTTACATTTGGGCTTGACTGGGACTGCTGGGGAAGCAATTGACGTTTTCCTAAACTGAGTTTAGGATTAATTCTGGCATTCGAGGTTGACTTGGCAGGGGCAGATAAGCAATACATTTTGCCGAATCTGAGTTTAGGATTATTTTTGCGTTCTAGCTTGACTTCAAAACATGGGCAAGCAATTCACATTTTCCAAAACTAGCTTTAGGTTTAATGGTAGCACTAAAGGTTTAATTGGAAAACCAGTCCCAAAGTGACTATTGGAAGCGCGCCGAGAGGTTTTTGCTTAGGACACAAGACCTTCCTGTGATCCACACATGTACAGAAAAAGTTGCTCTACAACTTGTGTGAAAATGAATTTTTTTAAAGTGCCATTTTCGAAATATCCGTGTCCG
>JAQFZW010002939.1:0-14847 GCA_034687055.1 Heteromurus nitidus
CTTTACTATTGAGTGGGGACGACCTCAGAGAAGAAAGAAAAGTATATTATTACGAATGTGAGAGCTACTTGGATTTCCATACAACCCAGCAGCTGCCAAAGTTGTAGCCACAGATGCATCCAGAAAGCGCACAACGTGTCACTATCCCCTCTCAGTTTTCTCGGACTGCTTGCCACTTTTCTTTTCACAGGATATGACGTGTGGTGAGACAGTCGTTTATCATATGGCAAGTTTCCTAGAAAAACTATGCGTTTTCGTCATGTGTGCCTGCATTCTGGGGTGAATGTCAGCCCTTCCTTTTCCCCAAGTTTTGTTGGCTGCCCATGCAAAATTCATAGATGGATATTTGCATCAGCAAAACTCTAATCTTAATAAGCTTAATGTAGCTCACTTCCACTTCCCACCTCCTTTTTATCTTTCGATGATAGCATTCAAATTCAGTCCTTTCTGTGTTTTAATATCGAACGCATCATACCACACATTTTTAGTGTCAATATTTCTTGTATGCTGGCTGGCACAACACAGACAGTGAGAGAAGCTGTCAAATGGAAAATACGCCTGGAGACATCCTTTGACCTTTCTCGAGAAAATAAATAATGTCCGAAAGGAAAAGTAAAATTTTCGTTAATGTGTTTCAAAGAAGTTTTGAGGAGACATTTATTCTCTCGTTTATCTTCTCTTTCTCAGAAAGGATTTTAAGCTGCTTTCTTTTTACGTTCTCAACAGTTTCACTACTTCTGTCATTAACTGTGAAACTTCCATGTATGCATGTTGCCTCGATGCATAAAGGGATTGAAACAACCGAGGCGACATATATCTCCTTCGTCGCATATAGGATATATACTTATTCGTGGGTAGTCGCGGGTGTATTTTGTGGATTCTTACCTCTCTGGTTTTGTCTGCTTGAGCGAGAAGGAGAGAGAAGTAATGAAATGGATGCTTAGCTGGGCTCTTTCATTTTCATTTCACGGTTTGGTAAGAAGAGGATGAAAATCGGTTTATGGTTTTCGTGAAAGTTGGAAAGAAAGGACAGGAGCATCAGGGAGAATGAATTTTGGTTCCCCCTTTAGAATTTGCAAGTTTCCTGTAACTTCGTCGCTAATGGAACTAATGCAGATATTTAAAAAATGTAGAAAGCGATTACTTCGTCACTTTCATCATCGCCCAGCCAATTTATGGAAATTGTTTGTTAGTTATTCTATTCCGTTCTCATGAAAAGGGAAATTAGTATTGAGTTAGTCGTGCGAGGAGGAGTACCCCAAAAGGAAATCTAATTAACCAGTCGAATACATTTTAACACACTTTCTCTTCAAATGATTCACAATTGTCAGCATTCCTTTGTAACTTCCACCGCTAATGGCACACTCACACATACTCACAAAGATAGGGATTTTGGCTTGTCAGTGGCGATAGACAATACACACCATTCGGGAAAGTAGATAAATAATAATCCATGTCTTTGTGCACATAGCATAATATCAGATGTATTCAAACCTAAAAGGGTTCAGGTTCGATTACACGGTTCAAACTGAAATGATTCCCATCATCATCCGAATCCATAACGACACAGTTTGGCATTGGCACAGGGGCTCGAGAAAATGGTTCATCGAAAATGTGCAAACTTGATTACACGGCACATAATTCAACTTTTAACTTAACTTGTCGATTTGCCAAATTAACTTTTATACTCAAATACTTTCCCAGGTTTTACGCCTCACGAGAAGCATTTTGTTTATGGATATATCTGAGATCGTAAAACAAGCCGTGAGTGGAGGCGACAGGGTTTTATTCTTCGTGTCAGATGCCTTCTGCCTGCCTGCCGTGTGATACACACACTTTTTTGTAATACCGGAAAAACTCCGCAGCAGCCACAAATCTTCGGATTTTACTCTCATTTCACTTTTCAGTGGTGCCGACAAGGAGAGGAAAGCTATATAATAATATGCTTCTTTATGCTCACATATTTCTGGTGTGCTGTTTTCCACTTTTCCGCGTTCATAACGTTCATTTAGTGCAAGTTCTCGTCGTCTCTCTCGTGCGTAACCAAAAAGGTGTGACAGATTTCCCTGTAGACTGAATCCATGTTTCGCAGATACAACGCGAACGCATCCTCGCTCCATAAATCTTTCAAAGAGCAATCTGTATTGAACTGGAATAACCGTTCCAATTTTAGTGAGAAGATTCTTTAAAAGCCCGAAAATCGGTGAAATTGATGGATGAGGAGACTAGTCAAAGTCCTGGCGGAGGGATATGGGAAAGGCATAAACAAATTACAAAATGCTAGTTAAAAAGGGAAAAGAAATGAACAAAGTTTAGAAGCAGATGCACTCTCTCATGATTATTCAAGTGGAATTCTGTATACGCCATAAATGAGCAATTTAAAACTGAAGGAACCTTATGTTGGAATTGCAGTGGCAAACAATTATGTCGGGAATGGTGTGCTGCTGCTGTCTGAAGCCGGAGTTTGCACGCCCCCAACGTCTCAGTTGTGCCCCGTCAATTCAAAGCGAGGAGTTTATGCGGACAAGGAGGTCACTGAGGGACCTTCGAGAAGTCACAATCCATCCAAATGAAAGTGCGATTTCTCTCACTGTCCATCAACCGCTCTATCCCCCTGGAAGAATCATGCACATTGTGAGACATCATCCGAAAAAGGACGAGTGAGTTTTCATGTTTTCTTTCTTAAAACGAATCGTGTTCCATAGACTATAAAAAATATTAAACCACTTTATTCATTCGCGTGGGTGCGCAAATTCTTCCCGAAGGATGGCTTTTTTATGTATCTGAAATTCTCATTAAACTTTGAGTACACTCCGTACTCATTCCTGTATTTAAGGCTGCCACTTCTCATTAGAGTCCGTCGAATGGCATAATCAAATTAAGAAAGAATTTGCACAACCAAATACGACATTTATAACAGCAATACTAAATAGTCTCCGTTGTTGATTTTCATTTTAATGAGTAAAACTGTAAATATGTACGTTTGTTCCATCTCGTTGTCTTAGAAAATGTGCGCACTCGTTTTGTTTGAGTACAAAATATACACAAATTATTTATCATTGTTAATTGTTCGTGTTTAGCATTGCACTGTGAAGTACCGTAACTCAACAATTTGATTTGAAGGTTTTCATGAAAGTCGTCGTAAAGTTATTCATGGTGACATATATTTTTCCAACAAACACTTGATTTACATCACAACTACTTTACTTTTGATTGAAAAAATTTGACAACAAATTACAACTAAAATATATATTCTTATCATTTTTAATAGTATTCATCAGTCAATGTGTATACGTTTGCATTGTATGTTTGCAATTTTTAAGTTAATTTCGTTGATGTCATTTTGAAAGCAACATAATTTGCTAAATGTCCATAATAAACATGTGTATATGAATGTATGTTCTATATGTGTATATATGTGTACATATTTTGTGTATCGAAGATACTTGTCGCCAGGTCCAACTTAGCATCGATAACCGTTAAAATTTATTAAAAAAATCAGTGCTAAATAATACACTCAGATGAAAGCTACGAAGAAGAGGAAAATATTATGCTACTTTTATAGATCTAATTAATTGCAATTTTTGAAACAATTCTGATCGTGTGCTTGTCCAAATGTTTTCTTTCTTTCTCTGTCTTCTCTAATGGAAACGTGTGATGTGATGAAAATTGCAAAAATCGCAGGATAAAATACGAGAATGTTTGGAGGTGAGTTGCCGACAACAATATACCAAAAAAAGAAGTATATATTTAAATAGAAGCAGGACGAATGTATAATGTATTTTAAGTAAAATTGTAGTGAAGAAAGCAAAAGTTGGTCTTTCTTAAACTTTTTAGAGAAAGCATTATTGTACCCTGTCACTTTGAGCTTTGTTAAGAAAAAACGCTATATAAAATAATTCCTCCTATCTGTCTGTCACCTGTTTGATCACAAGTTTTTCACTCATGTCTATCATTACACCTGTCAATGCCATTCTTTTCATCTTTCCTCACTTAGTTTTTTAGATACAAAACTTTCACATTTGTTGCCTTGAGAACATATATGATTTTATATTCGAATAATTGCTTCGAAGACATATATTCCCTTGCCATGCACAGACGTAAAATTATTTAAGTAATAGATTCTCAGTCACGTTTTTTTTTGCATTTTCCCAACTTTTCTCCAAGTCTCCATTCTTTGTAGAGTATTTCCAGACATTCAATATATTTCACCATTTTTTTACTTCCTTTGTCGTCTTTGTCTTAAGTTGTAATGTGTTTCCATTTCTGTATTTTCCTTCGTAATTGACAGCTTTTCTTTTGACGTCAAAAACTGTTAATGTTGAAAGCTGCCGTGCAAAACTTTTACCCTTTTGTGAAATGTGGCTTCATCTTTTATTCTCCAACAGCTACGTTTTTCTGTTTGTGATAATTGGACCCTTAGAAAACAGCAAAGTGCTTCTTTTGTTCGAATCAATGTTTCCCATTTTCTTTGAAGAATTTTTGTTTATTTCTTCATGCATGGCATGGCTGTCATTAGTGGCTTTTGTAACCTTGTTAGAATATGAAGAAGTGGACACGGTCACATTAAAACGAGACTTCCATTTAACTCCAAAATATAACGTTCCGCGTCTTGGCTTACGTATTATGATGAAGATTGAGAGCGTTCACTGTAAATTTGGAATCCGTTTCGATTTGCCTGTTCAAATGAAGCAAGCAATACATCGAAAATGACATATGTTGTATTGTATTCCACGTGTTCGCTTTTCACCTTCAGTAACTATACTTTCTCTTTAATGTTATTATGATGCTTCATATAAGTATTTAAGCTATAGCTTTCTCCTTTCAAATTCTGTCCCCTCACGTTCCCTTTTGTCCCACTAAACCACTTCATCCAACACTCGGCTCCGCGGTTTTTGCCCAAATTAAACATGAAATATCATATTCCCATTATCCTCCGCCAATCCATTTATTGCAAGTGCCATTCTATTGAATTGTGGGCTGTTTAGCAGTGTAGTAACTGTGTATGTTCCCCGCCAACAACGATGAGATGGTATTTTCAATAAGACGCCTTATTCAAGTAGGTAAATTAATACTTATGTCCTTGCTGGAATAAATGTGAGGACAGCTTAAATATTCAGCATTGGAAAAATTCATGTGCCAGAGTTGGTGATGGCATAGTTTTTCAATTCAATCTGTACTTCACTGGAATATCAGTGCTTCCAAGAAACGGTGATTCATTCAAATCCATACATCATAGAACGTACAGATTTAATCTATTATTTATTAATCCAAGTACAGCTCTAGATAGTATATTTCGTAGTCTTGTTTTCATTTCCACTATACTTCCTGCTGTGATCGAGTTTACATGATGAGTAGGAGTTGAAAGTTTTCCACGAACGAGGCATTTATATTTTTTGTCTTTCGTGCATGTGCCCCCGTTGTGAGCAAAACGAAATCCATTAGTATAATCGTATTTCCGAATCGGTATTATAGTCCATAAATCCCGTTTCGTAATCTGAATACCTACAACCAACACCATTACTGCCCACTTCGAACTATTGTGTACTTCATTCAACAAAAGAAGTGCTGGCGATGAGTGCGAGCTAATTTAATGAAATCTCGTTACTTGAGCGAGTGCCTCGGATTGGCACTGATGAAGAACTGTTTTGTTAGCGTTTAATGACTTACTGCTGCTGGTGAAAGTGAATTGTGATTTGAAGGACGCGAGCAATTGTTTTTCATACTTGAGGGGATTGTACTTGCTCCTCTGTAAGCATCGAACAACGCCACGATATACCGCGCCAGCTCCAATAATCCCATCAAAAAATACGATCAACTGAAATCCGACCAATTCTTCGTGGGCGTTGGAGCTGGAGAATAATTTTACACGAGCAGATGCATATTATGATCCTGTCTCGTTGAGGTTTAAATATAGTAGCTCTCTTCATTTGCGATTAGTGAGTTTTATGCTATCATGGAAATTTCAGAATATCTACTTACATAAGGCTTATTAGAATATTTTCCTTAACTAGACAGTTTTGCTCAGCTAATTTAGATTATGCTTATTATTTCGTAGGCTTCTTCAACCATGTTGAAGCTATTGAGTTGACTACACGAATCCGTCATGTGTAGTCCAGGTGAAATGGAGTTAGCGTGTTGTAATCTGAGCTTGTAGAACCTAGACTTCATCGTATCGTATTAATTTATTCCAGTAAAACTATTAATATTATATATATATATGTTATATTAATGCCAATTTTCAATTGATCGCTGATACCATTTACTCAAACCATCCGAAGTAATCCTAAGCATTAGATTTTGCAAAATCCTGCATTAGCAAATTCCTCAAAATAAGCTGCCAAAAACGGAAGTTTTAACTCTTTTTACATGATTCAAATGAAGCGACAGTAGACTTGATATATCGAGCAACTGAACTGTATGAAATTTATATATGTACGATGTGTATCCAGTTTCAGATTAATCTCTTGCGAATCAGTGGTCCTGAAACACTATGCCTATGTAGCACTGATTAGTACAACAGATTTTTGATTTATAGCCAGTCGCATTTCACTTGAAAGGTTCGTTATTTTTGTCAGACTTTCGTAAATTATGCAAGTTGGATCAAAATCCGACTCTCCCTCATTCCGTCGAAGTTGCTCTTTTGCAGAAGTAGAGAGAGAGATATTCATAAGAGTACGGAATTTCGAGTTATTCGGGCGTGATCGAAATGCAGCTTAACACGAAGTGAAAGCGTTGTTTGCGTCAAGCTGTCTGTCGAGGTGCTGGCTACCCTGGAATTCTAGAGCTGCTGAGAAGTAATGATAAAGAAAGTAGCGACTAGCGATTGACTGTGTGTTGAATCGAAAATCCATATTATCCCTTATCGTTTCGCACAAGGTTCCGTGCCATATTCCTATCAACTTTGTGGATATACTCTTCCTTTTCAGTTGACGGAAGCATATGAAAAGAAAAGTGAAAGTTTATTGTTATCGCAGCTGCATAAGACTTTTGATCTTGCGAGAGAAAAAATCCTCGCAAGAATTTTAACCCCAAAACTTTCCATACTATTACTGCTGCACCAGAGAACATGGTAAGTTTGAAGCTTCAAGAACGTCGACTATGTACATTTGCCCTTCTCCGAGTCGCTATTAAACGCGAAATTCTGCAAATGAGGAGACGAGCTTGTTATTTTATCATACTTGTTACAGAAGCGAATGTGAAATTGATGATGGGATAATAACAAGTTTTCTCCCTTGCCCCCTGCCATAACGCTAGCCAAAAATATTGTATTCAATTTATTGGAGGAATGGCTCAATGCTACATGCTGCTACTACATTCCCCTGAAGTTGAGCGACCTTTCCGGCTCCTCCCTCCCACGGTCTGTTTTAGATGATGACCTTTGCTCTTTGGCCAAAAGTTATGGACCATGAGATGTTCAGGGCGAGCAAAGGATAGAGAGAGATAATTGATAATGAAGCTGTAGTGCTCGTTCGTGAGCTTGTCATACAAAACAAAACTCTTGTTTAGTTGTCAGCCTCGTTTTTATGACAGATGAAGAGGAAATTACTTGTTGAACATCAATTCATAATGACTTACTTTGTTCACTGTGGGATTTCAACTTTCAATCCTGTTCACGAGTCTGCTCAAGTCAAACCCGACACGTAAATTGTTATTGTTGGGTTTCTTCGCTAAATTGAAGGACTCGCTGGAGGACAAAGTGCATGAACGGTTTTCTCCATCGCAGATTGATGAAAGAAGACGATAGCAGTTGATTACATCTGGACGTTGTACTACAGCTTCAAATGAAATTAGTTCATTTGAAACTACAACAAAAGCTGTCGTTCTTCTTTCAGCAAAGAAGCTTCAGCAATTTGGCTGCTATTTTAAGGAAAACTAATGTTGGTTGCAAGCTTTTTTTAACCATTGTCTGAGCAAAGCTTAATTTTGGCTTCTATCAATCAATTCATATTAGAGATGTATGTAATACGCTTCATTGATTGCTATTTGCTATGTACATATATTATCCACTTATGCTTACATCACTTTCCAATTAGTGGCGAACTTTGAAAGAAATAATTTCTACCCACACGTCTGGCAAGTAATTTTGAACACGTAGTGCGAGTAGTCCAGAGACGACTATAGTAAATACTTTAACCGCCCACTCTTCCCCTTTCTCTGTCGTCAGTCGTAGAATTAAGTATCTTGAGAGATCCAAAAAAATATAAAAATAAAGTTCCATATGTCATATGGCGATACTCATTACTGTGTATTATATTCCATCAGACGCGTGATCAAAAAGGGTGAGCCGGTGTTCCAAGCTTTGTGGACGGAGAATACGGATTATGGCCAAGTTCTTATTTCGCCTGGGATGATTCAAGATCATATGCCTGATCAAGTGCTTCATGCGTTGCAGAGGGTAAGTACAGGTTTTATATTCATCTCTTCATTTAATTCCACTAGTTTGTTCTCTCGTGTATTGCAATCAACTGGGCGTGATTTTGATTGAAAACTGAAACTTGGAGTGTAATTTGGAAAGATTTGTGGTGAAGCTGTAAGTTTTGCGATGTTCTACAATTTAATGAAAAAAGTCGAAAAGTATTCAGCGAGCCAAGTCAACTTTTCACACGTTGTAAAATGATGATTTATTACTGAGCAGGAGAGTATATGGGAGACCATATCACCTTCACCTGTATCTTTATTAACTATGACAGTCAGCACATTTGTAAACTTTTACTTTTCTCTCCTCAGTCTCTGTTTTCCACAAGTAATTTTAAGATTTTAAATTGGGCCTGGGAATGAGACTGGGATAGATGGCTTACTCCCCGTATTTACCTTCAGCAAATGAAGACATTGTTTTCAGTTAATTAAGGGAGAATAATTACAAAAAAGGTATAAAGGGATCTTTCACTTTCTCCCAGAAAGAAAGTCTTTTCTCTCAAGTTTCTTTTGTTCTGGTCACCGCACTTCTTCTTCACGTCTAACATTTTCTTTTAATCCGTTCCATTAATCCCATCCACTTGTGAAAGTTTGCTGTGAAAAATATTGGTCTAGTCTATATCCACACAGCCTTTTTGCCCTCCGTATGTTTGTGCACTCAGCGAACCGCAATCTTAGATATGATGGAAAGAAAACTTTAACTTTTCCCCATCAATCACATTCGTGTGTCTCGAGTATTAAATTGCCTCTTTTATCAGTTGTGACATCTTCATAAAGGGGAACTTTCCTTATTACACTTTTTTATCCTGTACTTACCGATCCGATGAAAAGAAGCAACAAGCCATGTGTGCTCCTTTTAATGCCACTTTCACCATACTCTGTTGTGTTACTTTCTCCTTGTTCTGGTATGAAAATGCAACGATGTGTGAAACAACTTGAGACTATATAGATTTCTTGTGTAATGGCAACTCTTGCAGAAGTCGAGGGTTATCTCAGTTTTTTTGTCAACATTTTCCATTTCAATTTTTTTGTCTTATTTCAATGCCTTAGGTGGCTGCTCTCCTGCCAATGTGCACACCATACCATACTGCTCTTTCAATTTTCAGTTAAACCTGCCCTATTTTTTATGACTGGCTTAGCCATCCTCCCCTGAGAGATTGATGTCACTGTTTCATAAAGTAAAGTGAGGTTTTTTTGTAGCAAGAAGAAGGAAAGAGTCAGTATTAAATTGAAACGTGTTCTTATTTTTTATGTTTTCCACTAAGCTGTTGCTCTGACCGCATTACTCCTGTAGAGTCCGTTTTATCCTCGAAGTTTTCACCTTATTTCGAAACAGAGTGTAAAGAGGAAAACATTTTTGCTCAAAAAAAGTTGCAGTCAATTTGAGCCCTTTTTAACCCTGTTTAACCCACTGAGTACTTCGTCAGAAGGAAAACATTTTCCTTGGGAACATTCTTCATCCTTGAAAATAGGTCTGTCAAAAGTTTTATGTCCTTAATTGCAACACCAACGAGGAATTTCACTCACACCAAAGATGTTCGCACAAATCAGTCCTTAGAGCCAGTCTTAAGATGGGGGGATATTTCACTTTTAAGAGTTTCCTTGTTGCGCTTAAGGGAGAATACTGAGAAATATGCTTCTACTGGAAATTTTTTTCGAGTCCTTTTGGAAAACTTCAGCAATTATCGAAACTTCGGAGAATATTTTGTAACATTTTTTTAAAAATGGTGTAGGTATATATATTCTTACAGTGCCATTACATCCGTTACGAATGCCTGGGGTTGATACATCGTTTACTAATCGTTTATAAGGATACTTCTACGAATGGCATGCTTTAAACTCTGTAATTGTTAGTGTTATTATAATGCTTCGACTTGCATTTGCATGTAAACGCTTGCAAAATATATTTTCAATTGGTTTGTGCATGTATAAAATGGACTTTAATTTGGTTCCAAAAAATATTCCAACTCCTTTTGCTCATGAATGCATTGAACACATTTTTCTCTCTCTATTTTGTTTTCCCCATTTTTGTTTCGTCCTCAATTGGCTCTTTCTGTGTAGGTGTTATCGACACGAAACAGATATGAGCTGGCTCGTGATCAATTCCCATTTTCATGTGAGTACATTCCATTTCCGATTTTGCATGCACCGCATGTCAAACATTCCGAATGCCCTCCTGCAGCTGGTGGAAGTGATGCTTCCCCTGAACAACGTGATGATGGTAGTGAGATTTTTGATGCTACTCAAGCTCATGGTCAAAGTTTGACTTGACCTCGATGGAGGTGAGA
This sequence comes from Heteromurus nitidus, assembly GCA_034687055.1. Classification (NCBI taxonomy): domain Eukaryota; kingdom Metazoa; phylum Arthropoda; class Collembola; order Entomobryomorpha; family Entomobryidae; genus Heteromurus; species Heteromurus nitidus. The sequence goes on from JAQFZW010002939.1 coordinate 10,707, forward strand.
TCACACAAGTTATGAAATTATTAATAAAATGATATAATTTTGTACACATTTCGATCGCGATTTAAACATTAATTTTGATAATTTTACCTCTTTACTTCTTATATTTATCTATTCATTCTGTATTCTGTACACATTTTTCACAACGACGTACTCCCGTAGCTATCTTGTAACTTATATTTTTTACTTAAATGACCTGGTTCGTCTAGCTTTTACCTCAGCCGTAATTATAAGCATGGTTGCACGAACCCACGCTGCTTTTCCTTGTAAGTTTTTCCTGCAAGTTGGAGTTGGAACAATTAAAGCCCCGAATTTGGAACGAAATGGATGTGGATAATGAGCTATAAAAAGTTGTGTGTGGTTAGACAATTTATATGACTCTGAGCTGAAACTCTACATCGTTATTTACACAATGCCGCAAGTAATAAATCACGAAAAAGTAGGCTCGAAAAAGGTGTAAAAATGTTCGGAGTCCACACCTCTAAAGACCCCATATTTAACGCGAGGATTATCAATTATGGATGTTGTCAATGCCATCGGACGCTATCTGGATAAATGATTTAGGATTTTGAAGGGACTGTGTGTATGTATGTATATTGCAGGTGGTGAACAATCATGGGCCCGCAAAGCCACAGCGCACAGGTCTAGCTGCAAGCAGCACATCCCCTCTCATGCTTTCGAAGGAGTCCCTCATCGGGGAAGGATCCGGTGTTGGAGTTGGTGGTGTCAGTGGTGAGCCAAGCAGCAGTAATGTGATGATCGTGAATAATGTGATGGGAGGGAGCAGCTCGCCACAGAAAGTGGTCGTCTCTTGCTTGGAGGGGAGCTTCACGAGCAACGAGGATGGCGGCTCCGTAGACTCCAAATCCTCTCCAGAATGTACGCTTCTCAACCCCAGCCCGTTGATAATCGATGCGGACGCAGACATTGAGAACGACGGAGAGCTAACGCCAACAAATCTGGGTCTGAGCGATATTCTAGCTTCATTGAACCTGAGCTGGGATTATGTTACAAGTCTCCAGGAGAGATTCCTGGAGAAGGAGAGGTCGATGGGGCACGAGAGAAAAAGCAGTGTTGGCAACAACAGCAGTTCCGGTTGCAGTGAAGAAGGGAGCACTTTCAAAGAGATATTCGGTCCAATCAAATACGAAGACTGGATGGCTCCTCTAGCCAGTCCTGAAACTCTGTCTGAAATCAGTAGCCTCAGTTCCAGGGCAAGCTTCCTCATTCCAAAGGACCAATCTCCACTTCTCCGCATGAAAATCGGAAGAAACGGGAACTCGGCTAGTTTACACCGGACTAAAAATGGAAAAATGAATGGGTTCAATGGTAATGGTGCTATGACTGGGGGTGGTACAAATGGCAATAGTCACAGTCGAAGCCTGAGTTGCACGTATCCTGAAGCAGGTGGGGAGGTGGCCACGATAAGCTCATCTGTTTGTGAAACGGTCTTCAGTCACAGTCAAAAAGTCCTCCCTTTCATCACGAATGGGAGTGGGGAGGACACTCCAGGAAACAGTACTACTCAATGTTTCCTCGAAGTGTCCGAACACACCTTCGCTCCGGACGAGATCTTTGAAGTGACCAACGGAGGAGTGCATCATCCCACTGGAGATCCGTCTCCTCCAGCTAGTCGTCACGATGATGATGACGATGATGAAGACGACGATGACGTTATCACTCCAATTGCGGATCTCAACGGATGTGAGCTCCTCGTTCTCGACGAGTCCCATAGGATTAAAAGTAATGGTAGCGGGGGTGGAGAGGGGAAACGAGTTAGTTTCAATTTGAGACGTAAATATGCCTCAAAAGACTCCGGGTGCAGTGTTGGTGATTTAAGTATTCCAGTAACGCCTAGTCGCTATGAACCTATTTATCCAGTATTTTCACACCAGGAGGAGTACGGAGTGCCAACTTTCAACTCGCCTCATTACACTTACTCAGGTCAATCGCCGCAGGAATCTCCGACAGGGATGTTTGCCGGTGGAAGCCCTTCCCAAACTTCGCCTGCCAAATTTTCCTTCCCAGCAACAACCAGTAGCTCGCCTCCGCCTTCCAATTCGCCAGAAGAGGTTGGCGAAGACCCTGCTCTCACCACCTCTGCTCCAACGAGCACTTCCACCGCTGACCCATGTTGTAGCCAGAGCGGTTCGACTAGCGTTCAGATTGCAGACGTAGAAGCACACTACTCCCACGATGAACCAAGTGATAATTCCGAGACTCATACTTAATACACACCATTTTTCAATATGAAACACGAAAAAAATGCATTTTTCGAAAACATTTTATAGTTTTTATTTCTTATAGTTAATTGAGATCAGAGATGCCAATGTTAAACAATGTGGTTTTATCTTTTGGAAGCTTGTTTTACGTTTGCAGTGCAACTTCTAGGTTTTGTCCATTTTTATGGCTTTCCTCATGGAAATCAAACTTTACAATGAGCGGTGATTAGTAATGCACTAATAAAAGTAGCGAACCATTAAAATTTAACTCCTACAAAGTTCACTGCTTCGCTACTAAAAAGCAGCACTGGTAAACTGGTAATTACAGTGTGCATACTTTCACTCACTTTTTACGCAAGATAAAATATATTATCCGGATGGGTCACATGCCAGACGAGAATTTGAGCTCCATAAAGACGTGCAACATAGAGTAAAATAGAGTCTACTTTGTATCAAATAAAAGGAGGGAATTCTGCAATTTAAAATTTTTTGACGGTTAGGATTCTATCAACAAATAGGGTGCATAGAAAATCCCTAACCGTTAAAAAAATTTAAATTGCAGAATTCCCTACTTTTACTTGACACAGAGTAGGCTCTATTTTACTCTATGTTGCACGTCTTTACGGGGCTCAAGTTCTCGTCTGGTAACGTCATCATCATTATATGCGCTAGGGAATTAGCCAAAACATACGAGCCTTCTTTCATAATTTTACATGCAAAAAATAAAAGCCAAAATATAGTGGCGATGGAAGAGAGAACTATCAACCAAGTTCCTTCAAAACAACAAGATCTTATACGGCCAAACAAATTTGTCAGATAACTTTCCTCGTCAAAATTTTCACGTAATTATAATCAAACATAGGCAAGTAATATATTTTAAGAGGGTAGAGAGACACATAATGTTCAAGGGTATTTACGCCAGTTTAGAAATGCCATAGGGTAAATACCGATTTAGGATTTAGAAACCAAAATGTAGTATTTTAAACTACCAAATACACAATGCCAAAATAGTGAAATTCGTACATGATTTTCAGTGGTGCATTGACACATCGACGTTCATTATTGTCTCTATTCTATTGAATAGACAAGTTTTAGAAAATAGTCAAAATGCATAGAAACTATTTATACATTCATACAAGAAGGAACGCTACTGGATAAATCCTAAAAGTTTCCTGAGTTTATTACACTTGTGCATCCATATTTTATATTGCCAAATTCAGATTCAGAAATGTAATGGTCCTACTTAAAAATTTCGTTCGGTCCTTCGTAGTTTGTAAACTGCATAAATGAGTACGTCACCCTACTCACCCTGGATAAATTCTAGGGCTTGCGAGCCACACGTGGTGACGTCTTACAACATTCCTCTTTCTTTCTAGTCTACACTGGGAAATGCCAGCTTAGTTAATTATTTGAGTCAAACAATAAGTTACCTGAGGACAATAGGCATATAGTAAATGAAGTCGGGCAGATGATTAAAAATCATTGCCACTGCTTCAATTTCTTTTGACTACTAAAAACGTTTACGTATTATGTGATTTATTACTTATCTCTTCATTACTAGAAGGTTAGTTAGGCTACAATGATGCTTATCTGTATTGTTATTTATTATGTGCATGTTTATCACCATTATTTGTCGTGATCGTGAATGACCTTGACCTAAGTTTTGGTTTCACCAATGATAATTAATTAATTGACCATGAAAAACGTTCAGTGAGACAATGTGGTATCTTTCAACATGTAAAAATGCAGGTACATATAAATGTGTCAAATAGTCAAGCAGAAAAAATGTCAGCATGACTGGAAATCTACATACCCGATGCCAAAAGCGACATGGCATGTTTTGAAATGTTCACGACATGCCAGTCGCAAGCACTTGAAATCTCAACCGTCTGCGGTCAACATATGGGCATATTATATTAAGT
>JAQFZW010002940.1:0-14842 GCA_034687055.1 Heteromurus nitidus
GCTCGGACACCCTAATCTATGAAATAACCGACGACAAATTTTTTTTTGAATTTTTACACTGTTCTTGCCGCAGGTTGCCATTCGCCGTATATTATAACTAGGGGGGCCGTTCTTAATAACTGAGAATTATATACGAAATCATGTTACAATATATACAATAAGTCGCAAGTCCCAACAATTACAATAATAAAAGTAAAACCTTGTAAAAACATTTATAAGTAATCTTGGTAATCTCATATTTCATGCAAGATTGCAAGAGTCGAGTCATGTTGATGTTACGTCGCTAGCGCATTCTCATGTGAGATTGCCCATTTATTTGGGGTGAGGGTATACTCATTTGCCGCGCTCCCAATGTTTTGTTTTGCAAGCGCAGATATCCTGGAGACAACTCTCCTGTCAAAAACCAAAACAAACACAAACTTGTCAAAACAAGTGGTGCTGTTGCTTCTATTTCTAGATTTTAGTTCTACGGATTCTATATTGCCTCATGCAAGTGTGTCAACTGAACTAACTCATTTTATATTGTTTTAAAATGGGATGTGATAATAATGATGGTGACCTGCGTGAAATGTGCCAACAGCATGTGGCTTTCTTGAGTAACTATTTCCAGAGTGAAATGTTTTAGTGTACATTTTAGACGGATGATGAAGATAGTATAATCGTATATATCACTGGTTTAGAAAATTGCATTCGCCTGGTTCTCCAACTAACATGGATTGGAAACGAAAGATCACACCTGATCACACCGACCAGGCTTATCGGGAAGCCGTGTCCAGGTTGCGGACAATGCTCAGCCCAAGACCGCAGTCGAGGTCTTCAATACTTGGATCGCCAAGCAAAGTAAAGGTAATGTTTGTGTTATTGAATTACTATTCAGAATGGAGTCAACATCGAAATAGTTAAACTAAATGTGCTTATATTTATTGTGCATGTACGGTCATACATCACATTACAACTTACAACTTGTAGACAGACAAATCTCTCGTGGGTACACTAGACGGTTCGCCAGAAATTGCGAAGAAAGGTTTCAGCAACAGCATCCGTACTATGTTTTTGAAGGATTCGAATACAACTCCGTCAGTTTTGAACAACAATGCAAATCTGTACACGAGCACCTTCAAGCCATCATCTTCTGTTCCGGAATATCTGTCAGATCGCGAAGACGATTTGTTCGGCTTCATTGAGAAACAGGGCGAGTATATCACTCAATTGGAGAAAGAAACTAAGTACTGTCGAGATGAGTTGTCGACAATGTTGGAAAAAGTGCGGGAGGTAATTTCTGAGAATGAGGCTCTTCATGAACAGCAAAAGAAAGATATATTGACATCCATGATTAAGCAGCTAGACGAGAAGACGACTCCGTCGTTGGATTCAGCTAGACAAGTTGGGAAAAAGTCTAATTTGACTGGGGCTAGTAATGTCATTTTGGAGTCACGGGTTGCGGAAATGGAAGCGCAGTTGTCACAGGCTCGGAGAAGCCTTAGATTGGCTCAAGAAGAAATTTTGAATTTAAGAAAGGGAAAGCTGAATGAACTAACTGGAGGTGGGAGTGCATCTGCTACTGGAGGTCAGGGGGATGGGCAAAGCTGCATTCAAAACCCGTACGCTCAGTGTGATTTACACAGGGATGAAATTGACAGAATTACAAGGTGAGTTTATTTTTACAAATTAGAGAAAACGCATATAAATTTAAATATATTGTCAAGTTAGTCAGGCAAAACATGTTTATTTCAATCTTAGAGAAAAGGACGATTTAATGGATACGCTATCTAAGCTAAAGCATATGATGAACGAGCTAAAGGATAGGGAATCAGATGCTGCGAAAAAAGTGAAGAATAGTTTGGAAATCATTGAGCATATGCGAGTGGAGAAAGATCAGGTATACCAGATGAATAATATGGATGGTTTGAACTAACTACCAGTGTACCAGTTAGTGTAATAGTGTAATTCATGTATAAAAATATATTTTCTGAATAAATTCTTAGAGCGACATGGAAAGCGGTAGATTGAAAGAAGAATTAGATCGATATCAAAAGCGAGTCCGAGAAATGATTCAGGATCACACAAGAAAACTTCATGAAGAAAAAATGCAAGTCGAGAGGAAATATCGCCAAGAACTAGACCATTTAAATAGCGAAATGACGCAGGAGTTGGATTCTTTAACAAGAGCTAAAATAGACCTGGAACGACAGAAGCGTATTGAAAGCGATTTAAAACGGGAATTGGAACAGAGGCAAGCAACCATCGAAGATATTCGACAGGAGATGCAGATTAAATTGGGTAATATGCACATTTAATTAGGTAGTAATGAATAATGATTTCTTGTAAGGTAGCAATATTGTAACGTTTTTATGGTAATTTTAATTTATAGGACACTTGCAGAAGGAACTCAGTCACGCCCTATCTCAGAAGAGCCAAGTAGAGCAAGATCTGATCAATTCACGTCTTCATGCCGAGAAGATTGAACGAGATGGAAAGCAAGAAGCAATTCGACTTCAGGTACATTAGAACTTCTTTATTTTTAAAAATATCCTCCGATTCTTCTTACTGTCGGAATTTATACGTGGATTTTGTTTCTCAGGCCGAAATTAATGCCCTCCGAAAGCGTTTAGAACAAGCGGATATTGACTTGGTGAAAAACGAAGAAATGGTAGTGAAGCTGAATGAAAATATATCTCACATGCAGAGAGAAGTAAGTTCACATTGTTGCCACACGTAAAGGGTAGATGATATCTGATCTGATATCTGATATCTAATTACTAAGATAATACTTTACCGTATACATTTTCTTTTGAAGTCATCTCTTGCTAAACTTCGTTTGGAAGATCATATTTCCTCTGATCCAGATATGCAAGACAAGGACGTAATGGGCTTAATTCAGGACATGGAAGAGAAGCATAGTAAGTTTGTTTTTGGAATGTTAAATTAAAACTACACGGCAATTGCGGTTTCGTAGCTGGCTTATATTCAACTCGTTTGTTTTCTTTCGAAGGTCGCGATATGACGGAGCTTGAGCAATTGATCCAGGTCCAAAACAATCTACTTGATAAACTGCGTGGCGAATGCAAAGTTCTAACCGAAAAGCTAGAGGATACTCATCGTCAGTATAAGTATGTCTTAATTAGTTAATTCAGGTTTTCGAATGAATATTCCGTTCATTGACGTCATGTACAATGTACAAGCACACCGTATTTTGGAATTAATTGAATTGATTATTAAACGGACGTAGAAAAGAACGGACCGTTCTGGATAATGAACGGGGGAAAGTAGCGCAAGCGGGTGACGCAGCGCACAAAAAGTGTTCGGAGCTTGAGCAACGTGTTCAATTTTATCAATCTAGTCATGATCAAATGACAAACCGGCTTCATAAGCTCGAGACGGATGACAAGGCTCGCTCTGATCGGGTATTTTCTTTTTTTCTACTTTTATTCCAGGGAAGAACTGATGAGTGGGTTGCAGAGTTGCGTCGCATCTTTCCGAAACGATTCATCTGGTGGCGGAGCTGCACCTTTGGTAGAAACAACGCCTGAAATTGAGAAGCTCCAACAGCAACTAGATGACTTTCTCAAAATTCATACCGTTCTTATCGAAGAGCTCGTCTTGATACTTCAAGAAATGAACGAGTGTATGTCCTCCAACGATCCAAAAGCTGCAACTGAAGCTGCTGGAGAAAATAAAGAAACGGAGCAGGATGAAGGTGGAGAAAAGGAGAAAACTGATGAAACCAAAGCATCTGATGAATCTGCAGCTGACAATCCAAAGCCAGAAGAACCAGAAGTGGCGAAAGAGAAAGACAAGGAAGCTGAAAGTGAAGAAGGGAAGAAGAAAGACGAGGGGAAGGAAACTGACGAGGCTGCCGAAGAAACCGTAGCGGATGCAGAAGCCACTCCGGATACTACAAAAGAGCCTCAAGATAACAGTGCCAAAGAAGAAGCGGATCAGCCACCTTCTGAAACTGATCTCAAGTTCAAGGTGATGGAAATGAATTCTCAACTGAAGAACTGGGCAAAGAGGATTGAAAGTATCATTGAAAGGTGCGCAACTCTGCAACCCCAATTTCAGTTTTCCCCCGATCTTGCATGCAAATAAAAACTTCTTCCCTTGCACGTGTAAAAAGTATGACTTTATTTTAGAAAGAATACATTTAAAACCAAGACTAGTCTGCATATGACCATATAGCTGTCCTAATCTCCGAATTTTCTTTTTTCTTTTATTTCACATGCTCTGGGATTCTAGATTTTCCAATTGCTCTCCAAGCAAAGCGGACTCTTAAAGGAGAACCAGAACCTGCAAGGTGAGGTGGCTTTACTGAGGAACAGACTAGCAGAGACGCAACTCCAAGCATCCGGCTCAGCCAATAGAGGTCTCATGTAGGACTGTAAAGATTACTGCTGAATTAGTGATTTGTAGTCTCCACAACCAAGTAATAACGCTTTTGTGGACAAGCTGGATTTTTCAAGCGAAAGAGCCCACCCTGCAAACAAGGATTCTCCGAAGGAAGGGCGCATATCAAGTCAAGTCCGTCCATGTTTATTATAGTTCTATTTATGGAAGTGTCATATTTGTCGTAGACATGATCTCATGAACTTTTACTAGTCACTCCGTTTTGTTCTCATTTTTGGTCTAATCTAATTAATTGACTTTCTCATGGGTTTTCGAATTTCGAACAATGTAAACCAGTAAAAAGTGCGCAACTTAATAAAATAAATACGACATTGCTTGCAAATCATACTTCTTAACGTAGGCAGTATAGTCTTGATTTATTTACGAATCATATATATCTCTTAATTGTCCAGAATATATTACTAAATACAATGCAAATAGTCTTCTGTACGATTATATTTTCTATTTATGCCCCTCAACACTTCTAATTTGCTCGCTAACACTATTGCTCGCCGTATGAGCACTATGTTTCTTCACAAACGGAGTTCTGGGAAACTTGGGCTGGGCGAGTTTATTTTTCACGTAGCGATGATGGCCCCCAATCACTCCGCCAGCGCTGCTAGTGCTCGCCATGCTCGTCGTTGAAGAAGTTGAGGGCACGTATGGTAACGATACGGAAGTCTTTGGTTCACAGCCATTCAAGGAAGCTGCTTCCCCTCCGCTGGATGACTGAAAATTATTGGCAGAGTAAGTTAAAGGCAACATCCCTGGGTTCGGCATGCTTTGGTGCTGGTGCTCGTGATGATCCGGAGTGTTACTTCCGTAATTCGCCGCGGACGGAATTGTATTCGTTGTACAATTATTTTCACACAATGTCGGAGGGATTGGACGGCTTATTTGAGGGGCACGATTACTCCTGTCAAACCACACAACGAATTTAATATCAATTCATGTACTTTTCTAAAAATCATTTCGGAGAACATATTCCAATCAAAAGAGGAAGGTGCATAAAATGATCTACACATGTCATGCAATTCATAATTTTTTACCTGTTTCCTTTACAATTGACCCAGGTGCGGTGCGAGATAAAAAGCTAAAAACCAGAGACAGGCCATTCCCCATACAACAAAGCGTGTATACGTGTAGTTTCAACAAAAAATTGCACACTATATAGCATTCAATTCAATACATTTGTATACAGTGCATTTACATTTACAAAACATGGTAAAATAAATATCTCTCTCATTTCAGTAGGCAGGCACTTGAGATAGCTTCCTTTGTTCCGACATATTGCAACAAAAATGACCAGTCTATTCATTTCCCAAAATACCCTCTCACATTAAAAACTTGGTTCCTTTCCACAAACTGTTTAGGAAGACAGATAAAGTATGGCAATCATGAGTTACAAAAACTAAAACATACATATTTTGTTACTCTAAAGTCTAATAATTGTTAACTTGTGTGCAATTTCAACACGTAGAGCGACAATTTTCTAAATTATATTAAAAAGGGATTTTAGACGGTGGTTTCTCGCACACTAAACATGATCAGCTCAAGATAGCTCGGCATGCGGTGCAAATACTGAAGAAGCGGTGAAATGCCCAACGCCTTCAGCTCACTGGAGCAAAGACTACTTTGGCCCCCAGTTGCCGAGGTGGTGGTGGCGCTGCTACTGCAGACATTATTGATATTGGTGGTGCTAGCGGTGAAACTCGTCCCCGCGCTCACGAGACAACTAGGCAAATTACTCGCATTCTTGAGCAGTGCAACGCGCTGCTCTTGGTGATTGCCTTTTCTGCCGTGATCAGTGTAAACTACGCGATAGTTTGCAGTAGCGGTGGCAGTGGAAATTGTGGTCGTTGCGGTGGCAGTAGCGGTTGTGGTGGTGGTGGTGCTCGAATTCATGCTCTCAGACTTCCCCCCACTCTTATACCTTTTCTTTATGGAGAAAATATTCTTGAGGGAGTTCCTCAGCGACATTTTACTCTTCCCCTTTGGAACTCTCTCCTTATCCCCGGACTTGTCCAACATGTGCAGGTTCATTTCAGATTCGCTCGCTCGCTGAAGTCGGGCCACAACTCGCCCAGAAGGATTCGTTGTCATTGGTCGGATCATCATGTTTCTTCGGAGGGAGGAGGAATTCCTACTCCCACGAGAAAAGTCTTCGTCTGGAGTGACAACGGCATCGTGGCGGTGATGAACAACGCCCCCGTGGTTAATTTCGCACAGACTTGGTTCGCTAATGAACCACTCAAGATTACCGCTCTCCTCGATTTCGTCTTGATTGAAATCATGCAAACTTTTCGATGTAGAGAACTTTCGTGTGCTCTCTTTCTCTTCTTGGAGGGAGCCTTCGTCCACGTCGGAATTGATATCCGAGTCACTTAAGGTTCTCTCCAATACATGCTTCTTCCCTTTATACCTTGACTCCCTGGACTGATGTTGGCCTCGACCGTTGCCACCACATTTTGACTCCGCCCCTCCTCCCCCGTGTACCTTATGTTGCACGTTTCCAGAAGAATGTCCACAATTGCAGCTCATACATCTCTTTCCATCTTCCTGGGCAATGGAATTTCTACTTCCCGTCATATTATTGCACACTGTCCAGTCACTTTTCGATCTGCTTTTCAACTTCGATTTGGTTTCCTTCTGACCAGTGGGCATTGATTTGGGTCCTGCAGTTTCTGAGGTGGATGAATGACTGCTTCGTGGCACAGATGTCGATCTTTTGTAGCGTACTTTGTGCACAATTTGTTCGTGCTCATGTTCCCCTCCAGTGCTGCTCTGACTGGAAGTGCTCGCTCTGGGAAAAGCATTCTTTCCTGGGAAGCCCATCAACTTTTCTAGTAAAGGTTCGTGTGGCTGCGGACTTATCTGGGCGGTGACAAGTTGAAAGGAATGCTCCATCGAGTCATTCAATCTTTTCAGGTATTCCCTTAGTCTATCTAAACAAATACTGATGTCCTTATAATCTAGATGGGCCACATCGGTGAACTTCATCATTTGCTTGAGGAGAAGAATGTATCTCGGCATTCGTTGGACAGGTGTGAGGAGGAACGCTCCAAGGTCTAACCCTCCACACGTGGGATGCTCAAGTGTTGACTTGAGAAAGCGGGTAAAGTCGCATGAACTCCGACATAATTTGTGGAATGTCTTGAGCACTTCTGGAAAGTCGTTTACGTAACTCGTGTACAGCCTCAGGACATTCGCATCCTCCCCATTAATGAACCTGTCGATCAAATCACCATCAAGCCGTTATTATAAAAAACTTCGTTAAAAATTACAATGCATACAAATATCCTTGCAACATCCCGCTTAGCTTATAATTAGATCCCAATAAAAAAACTCAGCAGCACCTTTTTCATGTGTCATTTTTCATCAATGAATGAAGAGTGTAATTAAAGGACCCAACTGAGCGTTACACAATTTTAAGTGTTACATAAAAAACTTATATCGTTCATTGTGTTGTACTTGATTTCAAGTTTATTATTTACAAAAAACCGTTTTCATTCATTTAGATCCTTGCACGAATTTAATTCGTTTCCTAGCGGTAGCCTGATAAGGGTTTAATGACGGGTAAAAACTCTACAAAATTTATATAATGATATTCATATAGCTGTACTCTGGTTGCGGAAGGAATGCAATCATTTTAGCTAATTACGACCACTGGGAGCACAAGTGTAACGGAAGAATACGCTTTGAAGCATCTACTTACTACAAGATACGTGTTTTGTGTACATCTCTATACACGTCTACAATTGATATAATAAACTTCTCTTGTATTTTAAATTAGCATTTTTTGCTAAGAAATAGAAAAAGGAGTCCAAGGTAAAGTATCGCCTCTGGGAGTCGTCATACGCTCACACTTCAACAAAGCTGATTTGTTAAAAATGCGAGTAAGCTTTATGATTTTATGTTTTTACACATAATTTGTTGTTACCTTTCAAGAAGGTCACCAACTGTAGGTTGATTTTTCCAGGAAGAGATCCGTTCTTCCAATTGCGACAAAAGTCCGCAATGCTTCTCATAAAGCTTGAAGACTTCCTCAGGGAATAAGGTGCTGTGAACATCGAACATGATACGTGTTATATATTACGCACTTCCCATGTATTTTCCATGTATTAAAAAAAAAAATTTTAAATTAATTTTTCTCTCACTTAATATCTTTGATCGACAAAATGCCCGAGTTCTTGAGGGGTAGTGCAAACGTTTCCTGGATCGTTTTTAGCGTGTTACAATACTTCCTTTCTGTGTCGAGCAGTTCTTTGGCAACTTTCATCCTTTGGTTTTCCTTGAAGCTCATCATTGTTGTGGTGGCAGTGGTCTGTCCTCCTTTTACCCCGATGTGGCTGTCGTCTGTCAATATCTCTGTAAAGTATAGAAATATGTGCAAAACCATAGGGCATTTTAAAACCGTCATTAAGTACTTTGTGTAACATCGCATCACAACCAACTTGGCTCATTCAAGCATATCAGGATACTGTTAAGGTTATTCTTGACGTAGCAAATCCCTTTTTCCTCACGCTAATTGCCACCGTACGGTACAGCATTTTAAACCGGAATGGTTCCACTTTCCGTTTCCGTCTATCTTTAAAACCCTACCTACCTCGTTGCATTTACTGATAAAAGTGAGAGATAAATCGTGTGTCTTTTTTGGTTGAAAATACAGAAAGGACTTGCATGGATGTTGTCTTTTAAAAATTGTTTCCTCGCAAAAACCTATTGACAAGACAATGCAACGCAGTAAAAAGATTCCTCGTTTTTTCTATCTCCTCCACACTCGAGTAAGTCTCATTTTCAACGGTATCAATCATTTCAAATCTTTCAAATCCTCAACACACAACCATTCTTTCACGCGTTTCCGACTTTTTGACTTGGTTTTCCTTTTTCAACTTTTGTATCCCATTTGAGCATTTGAATATGAACTGTCTTGAGCTGTTGGATGCTTATAACTATATACCTACATATATTAGTGCAGAGGAGAGAGAAAAAAAATAATAATACAATTTTAATCCTTTTCTTTTGATGACCAAATTAGATAATCCGTGAACGCATTTTTAAATGCTCTAGTGCCTCAGTGAGAATATTTAACGTTGTTAATTTTCCTTTTCAAAGTATCGTTATTGCTAAACTCGTGTAATTTGACTGATACGCTTGGAGATATGCAGGGAACACACACGCGCACTCAACTGGCTAGAAATCTTAAAACTCTCTCCTTGAGACTTCATGACTTTGACTGATTGAGTCTACCGTACGCGAAATCAAAAGAAGGGAAACCTAATTCCTCTCATTCTTTTCTTATAATTACTCTCATTTCGATTTCAAGTAATCATTAAATCGGAAAGCAATTCCGATTAAAAGTATGTAGAAATGAAAAGGAAAGTTGATCAATATTTTTAATGTCAAAATGTCATCCTATCAAATTTCAATATCCATTTGATTCATCATCCAAGTCTTACCAGGGTCAGAATTGTAGCAAGATGGGTCTCCTCCACTACTTCCACTGACGACGCCACTCCCTCCCCCAGTAACGTCGCATGTCCGCCCACTGCACTTGCCACCGTCTTTGAACTGTGCCACCAGAAGCAAAACCAATAAAAAATATTTGTCATTAAAACATTCATTGAATTTCATTCGCATAAACTTGCTCTTTTCTTCTAAACAATCTATTGTGATGTCAATGTCCATTCATTTCCCCATTTTTGATTGCAAATCCTGATTTGGAAGAAGTGCATTAGTAGCCGACAAACCATGTGTATCCGCTGTCATTTATAATTTAGGTGCATGCCTCAGGCTTTTTATACGCATTACGCAAAAGAGGAAACCGGCATTTGCTCCAACTCAAAGCACAGAGTGGAGATTCCGTGTGTTCATCAAGCGGATAGAGATTTTTCATGATTATGACGTGTATTGTGTTACAGTGTGCTTGTGTTTGTTGATGGAACGAACTCTTGTAACCTTTCCGCGTAACTTTAGTCTGCACTTCCTAAAACTAAAACATAAATCGCAAAAGAATGCATCGGACAGGAGGGAAGCGTGCACAGTGCATACACAATACCATTTTTTCATGTGCGATACTTATTACATGAGCAGAGGGTGATTACGGCGTGCAAAGCACCGCGCAATATTAAACCGTGTGCTCTAATCGTAAGAGACGAGAGCCTGTATGGCTGCCTCTCCTCCCTTTTCACTTGTGAAATTATTTTAAAAACCTAATCGCATTGAAGTTGTGAGCATCCGAGAACAAACAACTGTCATTAGAGTGGAATTCACCGCATATTTACAAGACTTTCAACCGTCAAAGAGGAAAAACCTCTAAGCGCTATCAAAAAGGGATTCCTTTGAAACATTGTATTTTTATGTAAGTTATTGGCCTTCGGATATCCGTGCAAAACATTTTTGGCTCTGGTTCTTCGCTTCCCCTCCCGATATGAATGAAAATATTGTGAACGAAATGCATGTGGATGAGATGAGCACAATTTTTTAAAGAAGAAAACTACGGTTCGAACCACCACCATCACAGTGAAACCACTTGAGGTTTCATTAAAACTCTTAAGATTGCTTGAGCTTCCATTAAGCGCCTGATTTTCCGCTGGTAAATTGAGCAACGAATGTTTTCGCCGAATCATCCCACTTCTGCAAGCAGGAAGTTATTCAAGAAGCCAATATTTAGAGAATTTTTGTTATCTCGACTCTCGAATCCAAATTATTTCACTTGAAGAATCTTCGCACTCCTCAAAACTCATATAAGTAATAATAAGTATGCTTTAACGCTGCACATTGCGCATTCTTGTCCATTCATTTAATTTTCATTCACGAAGATTTCTGTATTTTTGTACAAATCAAGCATGTTGAAGGCTTTTAATGGATCGTCTTTGAGGAAATACTTGAGAGCAGATGTAACGCAAGTGAAAGTGTGCTGAGGGAAGACTACAGAAGTTGATTTATTTCTAATACAATGAAATATAAGAGTAGAATTATCGAATGGGTGATAGTACAAAAGGGTTGCAAAGGAAGAAAAAATAATGCCGTATTTGCCTTTTGTGCTTTACAAAATAGCCTGTGCAAAGGTATAGAAAGGGAGAGCGTCAGAACATCTTCATTTCATCACTTTGGCGTTTTACTTGAATGACCTGTAACATCACCTATCAATCTCAAGCTGTGAGGGATCCTCTTAAAAAGTGTATTTAAGAAGTGTACTCTTCTCTTTTGCGAGCAAACATCCATCAAAATGCAAATATGCGAAGCAACTTTGCTCATCTTATTATTAATTCACCACTTTTCATATTTTACACTCTTTAAACAGGTGCTTAGAAAGGATATGTGCGTATGCAAATGAATTTTGTACATAATTTTTTTCAAGAGAGCCACACTACACAATAGCTACTACTGTTCATTCTCCTAATTGCCGAGGTACTAATCATCTCAAGTGCAACTAATATGCTTGTTGGTTTTCTCTATTCAATATCCCCACAGGTTCGCAATACAATCGAAAAATTCTTGTTTTTCACGTGTTTGAACACGTAATAAAGCTGACAAATGCCGTTTCGAGAAACGTTTGATTGGCGATGGGTAATAAAAAGTTCTCGTCGAATTAATTTTTTTAGTTTTCTCAAGTTTTCTGCGTAGCGCAACTGTAAAAGTTCAAGATAAAAATGAACGTACAACCTTTCACTGAAGAAAATGTGAGCTAATAATGTTTAATATGCAATAATCATTAAAAAGTGTATGTGCGAGATTGCTTTTCTCAATTTTCTTGTATAAAAAGAATAAAAGCATCCGACAAAGTTGAACGGATCCTTTGAGGCAATATTTAAGATATGAGTAATCCATTCCACAAGAGGATATTTGTGTATTATTGCACAGTCATCGTCATCTTTTTAAATCGTGCTCATTACAGCGATCACTCCCGAGGGAGGATAATGAATGGCAATGATGCTGATAAGATGATAAGAAGATGTGCGACGATGAGAGGACTCGTACCACTTTGTTTTCTCGTTGCGCAATAACTATTTAATCAGAATTAGAAGCGAAACAGTTTAGGATTGGGACATTTTGAAAGAAGAAATTTACACTTGCGTTTTATTTGTATTTGCACACCTTTTAAAAAGTAATTATTACTCAAGGTAGCACGGAAAAAGGCAATAATTATTACTTTGTAAAGTCCTTGGGTATAAGCAAATACAAGCCCGTTTCTGTCATGAACTGAAAGCTGCCATTTTAAAATATTTTGCTTTTTCTACATATTTTTGTGACGGTCACAAATGGCTGTTACCTAATAACTTCATGATTTCATTACGATTTACAATAATACAATTTCAACAGTATTTTCGAGGAAACATTTTTAAAGTACAACATCGTCTATGACAAGACAACTTCATTTTATTCGTGTCAAAAATATTTGTATGAGATGCATGCATGCGTTTTCCAGACGAGTAAACAATCAAAAATCGCATACATTTTTACTGAATGCCTATATACACCTGCGTCATCCCCGTTGTTGATTATCGAAAAATAGTGAAGATGTGGTGTTGGAATTTGCATAAAAAGCCATAAATTCATGTGGAATGATAAGACATGCGTGCTCTGAAGATTGGATAACATTTGATTGGAAGTCTAACACCAATTCTCTTTTTTGAATTCCTCATTTTCGTTTCGCGTTTGTTCGTTTCACGTCAGACAGGATGTGACGGTCGTGGTACGCTGTGAAAGGGTCTTTCAGATAATTTTTGTGACATGAGGATGAGATGGTAATTGTTTGCAGCATTGTCATGAAACGTATATTGTGCAGTGTAGCATTAACAAGAAAGAAAATTGACTTGTATTGTTATTTTCTCAATTCCGTTCTCCTCAGGGATAAACTCCTCTTCTTTTGATAATATGAAACGGTGAAATAGAATATGTCTCTCATCTGATCAAGTGCACCTTGAAACGGTCTTTTGCTCTAGATTTATATATTCTTCAGAAGACTCATTCACGTTAAGAGTCGACCGGCTCAGCACGCTCTCACGCTAAAATGTGATGAAGCGTCAGTCCATAATTCATTGTTGTCACGATTGCATCACCATCATCACCGGCCGCTGAGATCGACATCCTCTCTCATTTTTGCGCTTGGAAAACTAACATTTTTCTTCCGTTTGAAAAGACGAGCAAAAAACAGAACAAAAATCTAGACTGAGAGACGAGATAGGCGACAATTGACAAACTCGGCATATTGTTGTTTAGTTATGAGCGCATTACCTTTCCGCCACCATATTATATCGTCTTCATATACCTTTTGCGTTGAAGAGCGACTTTGAAATTGAAAAATGTTCTCTCCGTGTGCAATGATATGATATCATCTCCATTCCTAATCTGATCTTCATAAATCCTCTCCTGCTTTGTACACACGTTTCTCAATGTGTGCCATATGCGGAGGCAGAGCACTTTTTTAGTTCGCTTAAAGAACATTCCATTGTCACCGAAGACAGCGACCACAGAATGGATGGATTGTTAAGGAGGGATGTATGCAATAAATGCACAAGCGTAGAAAAAAATCCTCTTTTCCCCGCTGGGAACTGTCCTCTTCATAAATCATATAATTTTTACGCCTTGCTGCCTCATCCCCACACCAGCGAAGGTAGACATATTACGCCACTATATGCACGAGTATGTGCCCTGCTTCGTCATTCACATTCAGTATTCTGTTTAACAATAGGATTACATGGTAGTGATACGAAGAACATGCAACGTGAGTGTAAATTTGTAATTTTCGCGATTAGTAGGATATTCGGGCAAAAAATCCCTGTGACAAATAACCGTTAACACGAAAAGTACGAATGGGAGGACAGGATACTCCTTGCACACATTATAGTCAAGCGAAGGAAACACGCAGAAATTTTTGAGGATTTGAGTGGTGTGCGGAGTTGAAGTTGAGGAAGTTGTGCAGCTACGCATTACACATAATAAATAGGATGACAGCTTGTGTTTAAGGGATTTATTATATTTCAGGCATGCTCATAATCAGAGTCAACCAATCCCAACAAATGTAACCTTCGTTGACAATTTATGAGGCATTTCATCCTTCTTCATTCATCTGAAGATCATAGCTGCAGTATGAATCAATCTTACGATTAGATCGACCATATGCTCAGTTCCCAATCAGAACTGTGATTGAATCCTATCATTCTATAATTCGCAAGGAGTACCGTAATCTCACTCACTCACTCAGTCAGTGTGATACAATACAATAGATATGTTTAATTCAAAAACTAATTCAACCATTCATTCATATGGCACAAAGTTACCCACACTTGAGAAATGGGCACCCGAGATAGGGTATTATCAATCTATATTAGGGTGTACGGTATCTCACGGGGAAGTTCGCAAGTATCGGAAGGTTCGGAAGTTCGAAAGTGGGGAAAATGAGGGAAAGATTTAGAGGCCTCTGATTGGCTCCTTAGTTTCCCCAGTGCCTTCC
>JAQFZW010002941.1:0-14842 GCA_034687055.1 Heteromurus nitidus
TACAAACGTCGTCGAGTGAGAAACACGAATGTTTTGGAGTAAGATTTTCGGCAGTCATGCGTTTTCCATTTATAGGCATTGTCGAACAGGAAGTACAGGCATGTTTTATGCAGTGTAGCTTCGCCAGTTTTGGAGTAAATGTAGGCGATAGTCATTACGTCCAGAAAGATTGCTAGACGAGAAAAATAAAAATGGCTACTTCCCATTTCCTCTATTCCCTGAAAAATTCATCTTCCTTTGAGCATCCACTGATGAAAGCGCATCTGTCACCCATTTTAATGGTGTTGAGAGTGAAATGGTGAAAGTGATACGGCACAAAAACCGGAAACTTTTTTATCTATGCTCACTTTTCAGTCAGTCTAATGATATCTTAATAATACTGCGAGAGCTTTCCACCAAATCACGGTGTGAAATGGTTTGGAGTGATAATGAAAATAAGAATAGAAAAAATCTTACTAATGATTCAGTACCACAATATCAAATTTTTTCAAGGTAAAAATAAAAAGTACTACGCCACACCGCACACACCACACAAGTCTAGTTTTTTAATAGTTTGATGCTGAAAGCTACGTCCTGAAAAGAAGGCAATTATTAAAAAAGTGTGATAACAAGTCGTCGTCTCCCATTACGACTATCAAGCATAAGATCTTTTGATGCAACATTGTGCTGTGAACATGGATGAATGGTTACAAAGACATTTATAAAGGCCTTGAATACTTTCCTCTCACAACTGCGCAACTACCGTACTTCTTCAATTACAGTTCATGGGAATTGAGTTCTCTCTTGTTGGGATCATAATAGTTGCTCGAGGTGGAAAACCCTAGAAATTCCTTTCAGAAACCTTCTGGCATTGTTTACTGTGTATCGGGTTGTAATAAGGATATATACGTCAGTGCTTTTCCATCGAAGAAAGGCATGTCTAATGTCTGCATACATTACACAATTATGAAATTTCTCTTCTCTCGTGGAACTTGGACCTTTAAAAAAGAGAGAGCCTCGCACGAGCTTTCTTCACTTACTTTACAATTTTGAGAGAGAAAACAGAATTTTATTTCATGTAAAAAGGGGCCGGAAGATGTAATTAAGGGTCTTTAGAAAGAAGGCTGGCACACAAAAGGGATTATTTCGTTGATGGGCCACAATTTTTATGAGAAAAGAAGAAGGTGAAAATATCTCAAGTTCTTTTTGAAGGAGAACAATGTGAAATGTAACAAGAAAGCACATTTTCCCTTTCCACTGGTTGGAATATAATAATTTTTCACGCCACGTAGAAACCTTCACATTGTGAATTGAGCAGAATGGATATATAAAATGCGACGCAAGTGTATACACGCAAATACGTCACATTTCACATATGAATTGCTTCAGGAGGAATATTGTTTGCAACTCTTTGAGACTTTGAGGAGTAAAAGATATTAGGAAAAAATGAAATATAGACTTGGGAGAAAGTGACCCGAAACTGGTACGCAGAATTACGATACGTGCACAATAAATACTTCACAATAGTCACCTTATGCAGCTAATATGTCCTTAGTTAGATACGAGAGAATTTTATGCTTCTTTTGCAGACGACAAATCTACACAACTTTGTGTGCAAGTATGTCGTCAAGCGTAAGATGAAAATAAGCTCACATATCACATCGCATCAGTACAATTCCAGCTGCCAGAGTTGGAAGCATGAAACAGAAACAAGCTATTGTCCCCGAATTAAGCATGTTTATTGTCGTCGTCCATTCCGATTCTCGTCAGGTTGTGCAATTTATTTAATCTAACGTAATATCGTGTGATGTGTGTAAGGTATAGAGGGAGCTCATGCATGACTTTGAAAGGGGAAGAAATTATATTCACGTCGATAGTCCTCCTTTGCTCTCTCTCCCTCTCTTCCAGTTGTTTTCCATGCAAAAAGGACGGATTGGAATTGACATTGGGATACATTATGATTTCTTTAGAAGTACTGTACCTCCGACGATCTCACTGGAGACCCAGCAGACCAGACCACATGGTGAAAAGCATATATTCACTGGGTGAAAAGCTTTGCTCAATTGTTTATGATATTTTGGTCGGTGTGTTATTATTAAATCTGATTTTTCCTTGTTTTCCTTTCCCCATGCATGGTTTTGTAGGTAAGTGATTCGTTTATAGGAAAGCTTTCTCTTCGCGATCCCGCATTGTGCTGCTTTTGCTTTGTGTGTACACAGCCGACTTTTGCTATAATATGCGCTGCCAAGTCTACTATTACTTTTGACTGTCCGTTCATTCATGTCACATCTTTCAAAATGATTTAGGGCTCTGGGCCAAGGCGCATTTGGTGAAGTGTACCAGGGGTTCTACAGACATCGAGATGGGGATGCGGTGGAAATGCCTGTGGCAGTCAAGGTATGTATACATCAGAGTACTACACTATTTTAACAAGAGTTACGGAAAGTAGTAGTCGCCATGTATCTGTTGTTCCTCTCTTTTTGCACCAGGAGCACCATCACGAAATGTTGTGTTACATTGCCTAACATTTTTCTTAATAGCTGTTATAAATCCTCGTCCAACCGGACAGGATCCACTTGCTCTCCCTATCACTAGCATAAGCAAGTGGAAAGCATGTTTTCTCCGGAAAATATAGTTTATTACCCTCGTTTCAAATTGGGAGAGAGAGAGAGATTTTGTTGTTAGCCTTTCTCACCAACACCACTACCCGACCTCTATCTTGTAGTCTGCCATTACCCTCCAATCTCAGCCTCAGTAAACTACCACCATCTCGCTTTAGGACTGTGATAAGGAGATTGCAAACTTTCATACGAGATGCTGAGGTTTAATGAAGAAAGGCGTGAAATGCATAGAGAAGGGCTACACAAAGTGAAAGGGTTTTATACTACAAACCCTTCATTTTTACATTTATTTTGAAAGCATCACTTACACTCTGGCATTTTACACGTTTCCTTTTTGACTCTCTCTCTCTCTCATATCGCTTTTTGAACGTCACAAAATATTCAAACTCGGTATAATACTCCGCTTCCACTGTTTACCTTGTACTAATCAAAATTCAATTTCATAACACAATTTTAATAATTGGGGATTGCGCTATTCTCCACCTGGATAACTTCACACGTAAATGTAAATTAATAAAGTGAAAATAGCCATGAGAAGCCTGCTGGGAGGAAATGTTACTACAAAATATACGGAAGACGTATTTGTTTGGATGTGACGATGAGAGAAAGTCAGCCGAGAAGAGGGAGTGTGTGAAAGCCATTATTTTCCCTTTTAGCAGTTAGCACTAAAGGATGTGATTATATGCTCATTGTTAGCTTAGCTGTGAAGGCATGCCATTTTCATGGTAAACTAATAATAGCACATAAATTGAAATACCGGAAATGCAGACAGAGTTAACTTTTGTCTTCTAGCCCTAAGCATAAAATGGTAGGAGTGTTTGGGAAGACAGTGGCTCATTTCCTATTTCTTGGCGACAAGGATCCCGAGAAACTGGTTTACGTTCATGAAACCTCATTATATAGCAGGCGGATTAGTATAAAGCATGACGTTTAGATGTGTGTATACAAAAAATACATATCTTTTAGCTATGACATAATAATAATAATAAATATGTAGTCTGCATTGTGTGATGATGTCTCGACTCATACTATACCCCAATCTCCTCCGTCCGTATTGATTTCTTTTACACAATTTTCGCCTTAAAAGCCAACCTTCCAACGTTCCGACAAGAGACATGAGTTTAGTTTTTATCTTTTAGGACATTACAACCCACTAGTCTATAGTCACCAGTGTGTATGGTGCTGTTGTAGAATCTCACGTTAATTACGTTATCCTTGAAAAAATACAACGGCATTTGTTATGAATATACACACAGACACTGCCAGCCCTATCTTCCAATCAAGCGGAAATGGACTTCCTGATGGAGGCCCTAATTATGAGCAAATTCAATCATCCTAACATTGTACACTTTATTGGCGTATGCTTTGATAAACATCCAAGGTTCATAATACTGGAACTACTGGCTGGAGGCGACCTCAAATCCTTCCTTCGTGAATCCCGTCCAAAACCGGTGAGTATATATATTTTCCTTCTCTGCAAGAGGAGAGACAGCGGTAAGCTTTTTTCCTCTCTTGTTTTGCTAGTGAAAGCACAAGATTTATTTGGTATGGCTGTTTTGCCAAAAAAAACACACGCCTGTCCTGAAAATGCGCAAATGAAGAAAAACGTGTTACTCAAATGGCATTATACACTTTACTATTTAACTTAATTTTCTACATATGTTTGTGATTCTAAATGGATTACGGAGCTTAAGTATATGGCAATATGGCATATGACATGACGCAAAAGTATTTTGGCACGTGTATGTATATGCACATGTCGCAGTATAGTTGAGTATGATTGACATGTATTTAAACAACACTCCGCTCACACGTTCAATAATATTTCTGTTCATTCTTTAATCAGTCGTTTCAACTTCTTCCTTTTGTGTTTGGTTTATGGACCATACTTTTCCCGTTGTTGACCTCTGCTCTTTAATGCAATAGGATAAGGGATCCCCACTGACCATGAGGGATCTACTACTCTGTGCAATGGATGTTGCCAAAGGATGCAAGTACTTGGAAGATAACCACTTCATCCACAGGGATATTGCAGCCCGAAATTGTCTGCTAACAACGAAAGGTCCTGGGCGAGTTGTGAAAATTGCCGATTTTGGCATGGCACGAGATATCTATCGGTATGTATTTTATGTATACAAAATTGCTCAACCGTTTTGTGGACATTTTTTTTATCCTAAAAACTTTTTCCAAGAATATTAATTTTGATTAACTTCCCGTTTCCCCATACTTCAGAGCGGACTACTACAAAAAAGGAGGAAAGGCAATGCTGCCGGTGAAGTGGATGCCACCGGAAGCTTTCCTGGATGGAATTTTCACCTCTAAAACAGATGTTTGGTAAGTCTTTTTTAAAGTGTTAATGAAGTGTTATAAAGTAGAGCATGTTTAATTCGTCCATGAAACTTAAACCAAGGCCTTTCTGAAAGAATTGGTACAATTCATCCTTGAAAATGAAATGTATGCTTGATTGTATGGTGTTATGCACAACTTGCGCAATAATGACGGTCTGGAAATATTCCGGAAAATATTTGCATGAGAAGTCTTAAAATGCCCCCAGAGGAAACGATGATAATGTAAAATATTACAATCGTAATCAATGTTGGAGAGCAATTCCAAGGATATTATATCATGCGCCATGGAGAGTTGTGTTGAGTTATTCATATGATTAAAAATGCAATTGGCGATGACTGACACTGGCGTTTTTTAAATTCACACTGGAATCAGAGGAAATGCTTTCCACGTTTACGTCATTCAAACAATTCTGTTGCTGAAGGCTAAATGCAAGCATTGCAATAGTACATTTCGATCGATCCATGCGAACTCACAAACACCTCAAGGTTATTGAAAGCTGCATGCAGACTGACAATCATACAGAGCACCATAATATGATTTTACATTGCAAAACTACGAATACTGGATCTGGATCATATTTTCTAGCCCACGATCCATTATTGGGTAACGTCAATGTATGCGTTTGATTGACCCCGCAAAAGGTCGTCCCATGTTCATTTAGTTAGTTTGTAAGTTACGATTACATATTTAGACCCTTTCATCTTACATCGTAATTCATGTCACTCACTCAACTCAAACTTATATTACAAAATTACACACGGATAGCTTGACGATGAAGAGAAAATGTCACGTGTAATATTTTACATTTCCTTTCGTATCTGCCATGAACACGAAATTATAAAAATGTTTTTCCAAGAACATCCTAAACGAAGTGAACGCACTCATTAGCTGTTCATCTCAAATACTAAAAACTTTTTTCACTATAAATTCATGCATGTATGGCAAAATGTGTGTCTAGAAAATACCAACTCAAACGCGCATATGTATTCTAATGAGTATAGTAGTAATATATACATACAGCATATTTTTCACACTAAAAGTAATCAACTGCGTATTATATTTTGAAAATCACTGAAGCCAAACTCATGAGTCAGGAAGGGGGGAGATTAATGAACGTGTGTAGAACTACAATGGACTAAGGAAAACTTGTATCTTCACTACAATACATATACATACATACATACTGTGGAACACCCACGTGATTCAACTTTTTAAAATATCAGTTGAGTTTTCGTCTTCGTGTTCTTGAATATTTTTGTGATATTCAAAACGATAACAGTTTCTTTTTCGCTCAAGTTAATGTGGTGTGAAGAAGAAAGCGCTTCTTTCCCTGTGCCAAGATGTCCTTCTGCATTTCAAGGCCCATGGAGCTGGAAGTTTAAGTGTACTTTAATTTAAAAGCTTGAATCACGAAACAAAATGCATATTAATTAACGTTAATAGTTCATGCTTCCCACGTTTACGACAACTAAAAATATATACCCCTCCTCGCCTTCGCAATTTACATGCATGTCAATGAGTGGGAGAAGTAGGAAGTTTTTACGTGGCACAAAGAAGATGAAAAATTAAAAGAAAGAAGCTGAAATAAATACTTGCGAAGCATAAAGCATGTTTTGCATACTTGAGTAACCTAAAGATCTCAAGGAGAAAAAGATAAAGTTGTAAGTAGTTTCCCTTTTAAAAGTCTCTTTTTTAGCTTCAAGCTTATCTCAAATTTTCTCGAGTGGGCACGAGCAGTGAGCAGTTAGTGTTGAAAGGCAAATAAAAGTGACTTGACATTCACAACATAATTGTTTGGCGAAAGAGAACTAACTACAAAGTACCACTTCCTGAAATATTAATCCTGGCAATTTTGGAATGAAATTTCAAAGCGTTGCTCAAAATGCCTAAACGAGCCTATTCTCAAAAAAAAGTTGAGTATAGCAAAACGGTTGCACAATCAGAGCACAAATTTGATAATGAAGTATCATTTATCACTTTCACATCCACCTATTGATGCACATTTGCATAGGCTCAAGTTTCACAATTTCTCTAAATGGAAGCTGGAATGCATTTTACTCGAATCTTGTGTCTAGTCATACATTTTTGTTGTCTTGTAACTTGTAACACAAAACCACTTTCATATACGCATTCCATGTGAGAGTAAATTCTCGGGGACATCGGAAGCTGTTTGCAGGAAACATGGAGGAAAAAAATGTGTGCTAAGAGCTGACAATGCCTTGGGAATTGAACCACATTATAACAATCGGCCTATTGAGCTTCCAGCATCATGGATAGTTAAATGGCATACGGCGGATAATAGGCTTTGAATCCAGGCCGAGGTTTTTTTGTTTTGATGTTTGCAATGAAACTCCAGCGAGAAAGCTTTTGAATTCACTTGGAAAAAGAGGGTTGAATCAAAACGTGGCAAAATCCCTCATGGAAGCTGTACGAATAAACCGCAACACGTCCCCATGATTCTTGGTTCGCTCTGAGGCTGAAAGTGTTAATGCAAAAAAAATCATTTGCTAGTTGTAGATATGTCCTTGCCTCTGTCCTTGTCTTTGAACACTATATATTCTCTGAGTATAAAGGAAGATAATGAAGGTGGACAGTCTGCTACTGGAGAGCTCTGATTAAATGGCGCTTTTCCAGTATTCTGACAGACATTCATTTTCCTATGAAGTGAGAAGTCTAGGGAGACGTTTGTATAATACCACAGATCCCTCATTTTCACACTTTTCCTCTCTCCTCTATAAATGCCCATGAACAATTAAATGATGCATACGAGATTGTTGATATGAGCTGTGCGTGAGGAGCGCTATCAGGGAAATGTTTTAAGTGGACTAGTATGTGCACTTCGCAAGATAGTTATGAATTGGTCGTGTATACCTAGCCTGATAAAAAGTGAGTGTGTAAAAGTTTCCACGTAGCACAGAGTTGTAAGCACCACAATGTCAGCAAGTCTGAATAATGCATTTGAATAGTTAAACAAAGCATTAATATTCATATCAAAAATATAATGTTACGTTTATTCAAAAGATGTGTCCTTCCTTAGAACAAAGCCCATTGCACCTCTATATGTCGTAAATGTAGGTTAGAAAAAATGACATAGATTAGAGTTTTGCTATGTAATATGAGGAGAAAGGGGGAAAGGAATGCGAATACCTAAGCATGCATGAAATTTAATGTACTTTTGTTTCGAATGGAGAAAGCAGAACAATCTCAACGTTGAGCGTTTTCGCTTCTTTTCTGACAATCGAATTTTACCCCGAATACAGGGACTATATACTCGGTCGGCAAGCTTTTCCTCTTTCGGTCGGATGTGAAAGTGTAATCCGAGCAAAGCAATGTCATAAAATCATATTAAGGATAAATATTTGTGCGTTCGTATGAAAAGCAGTGTGTGTAGATACGTACTACATATACGTATGGCAATTTGATGTATATTTATATGTTAGTTCAACAAAGCCTTTGTGTAACTCTTCATCTTACCACCACCGAATTTTCGTATGAAGTATAGCACCGGATTTTCTCAAAATGTCATAGGTCGTATGGAGTATTGCTGTGGGAAATCTTCTCGTTGGGCTACATGCCGTATCCTGGAAGAGGAAATCAAGATGTAATGCAACTGATAACGAATGGCGGTCGCCTAGAGCCGCCTTCTAACTGTCCTCCCCCAGTCTATGGGATCATGACCCAGTGCTGGCATCCCATCCCTGAAGAAAGACCAAACTTTTCCACTCTCCTCGAACGGGTTGGCTATTGCTTACAGGTCAGTTCAACCGACATACTATATTTATTTTGACTTTTCGGTTTTTTTTTGTGTGTAGAAAACCATTCGAATTATTGAAATTTATTGCAAAAAATGGAAGCACTAATGACAAGTCGTGCAAAATGAAATACTCGACTAATCGTAATAGCGCAATTGACGTAATGTTTCCAATTACGCACGATACCCACGCAATTTCGTAAGTCTAACAGGGTTGTGGATGGAATACGAACTTGTTCGAATTACGTTTCTACGTTCGTAGGATGCTGATGACAAACAAGTTTTGATAATCTAACTCAAGACTATCTACTACATTAATGAAAGTGATCCTGTCGTAGGAGAGGAAATTAGGATAGAGATTAAAGAGGCGCATTACAAAGAATTAAGTTTTGTTCTTAGCAATTTTCTCCATTTTCTCAACTGTCTCTTTCTGCGAAGTCTAGGATTAATAATGTTCCTTATCTCATTCTCGACAACACGACGGAGTTTTAGAATCTGTGTTTACTCTTTTTTTTGTAAAACCAAAAGCAGAACAAATAAATGAGCGAGGAAGGATGTGGAGTAAACAGTATTCATTTCATTTTCATTCCTCTCCTTTTGCTTTTGCTGAATCTTACGGGGTTGTGTAGTAGGACGATATCACTGTGAAATTCCAAATTATCCAGGTTACCTCAACAAAAGTTTGCATTCACCACAGCTGCCATTTATTTCCACGAAGATAATCATTTGTGGTTGTTACTCACACTTAATTGTCCCATTATGAATGTAGGATGGGAGGGTATAATGGGGTGTTCTCTATAACTTTTTCCCAATTATGTAGAATGCGGGAAACTTTCCTTGGACGTTAAGACATTATTCCTTTCCCCACTAAACTTTTACTGGTAGTAGTCGTCTCCTTTTGTATGCTTTCTTGGGTAGGTAAATAAATATAATATCACTGCTTTCTTGTGCTCAAGGTGTTATCGTCTTCGTCCAACACACGCGATGGAAAATAAAACTTGAAATTAATAGAATTTGTTGGGGGTTATCGTTATTGTCCTTGTGTAGAGAGAGAGAGAGAACAAAATTTAGGAAAATAGTCTACGACTTGACAAAAGTACTTTTTCATAATACTCTAGCGCATAGAGAGAGGAACAGGATACGATGAATGTTCAAGTTTGTAAGACGACTACGATACCATATCCGCTTCCTCTGTCTGAAGTGAAAGGTATCTAACCACAATAGTACATATATACTTTCCCTTCACACAAATGTAAGAACATGAGTAGGAACCAGCGTCTTGGTTTGATCTATTTTGTATAATCCATTTCGAACGAAATTTTAAGCTGTATTAATTCTAGAAATGTATTTTTACATTGTATACGACATACTTTTCTTGTGCACATTCCATTGCAGAAGAGAGAACCATGTATGCATTCACAAAATGACAATGACCGGATATATAATGTACAATATACTACCATACATAGCATAATCCATCCTACGCTGGATTGGATTCTTGCAATTATGATAGGATTCGAGTTATCTTTGATCTTTCCACCAGCCAGAGTTCGAGCTTTAAGCCTTAGCTTAAGAGATAAGGCAATAGTTTTGTGATAGTGATACTATACTTACCTGATGGTACGCACATTACAGAAGATTTTTTTCCTGAATTTATTGTGGCATCTCGTTCTGGGAAAGTATCAAAGTGTTTAAAAAGCACAATACAATAGCACTAAGATCCATATAAATTCGCTTTGAATTGGGATTGGGAGGAATACGAGCATCAGAAAAACATGACTACATTGGTAGCTTAGTACTATAAAGCAGACATGCAAGTGTGTGAGCCTCAAGGGAAAGATTTTATGGTGAAAGGAAGACACGATGAAATGATAAGTAGGATTACTATGTGCTTCTATTGTTGTCCTCTGACTTGAAATAAACGGAAATTTATGTGTGTGCACTACCACATGTTCGCAATATGCACCAGCTTTCTAGTATTTTTGCTTCACTCACCACGTACACCGAAATTTGTACCTTGTAATCTTATTTTTTCTCTCTCCTTAGGATCCTGAGGTTGTAAACGCACCACTTCCAGTATTCCAGCGCCCGCCATCTTCAGAGCGAGATACCACATTGATGAGACCTCCAAATCCAGAGAGTGCTTCTTGTCTCCGCATTGTACAGGGAAACAGATACAGCATTTCAACGTAAGCCTCTCCCTTTTCCTCTAATGATTTATAGGATATTATGTTTCTGGTAGGGATGCACAATTGACTTTTCCAGTTCAACTCATAAATATTATCCTTATGGGATCATACAGCTTTCATTAATCCTAAACCGCTTATCGTTAGTAGCTGGGTAGGGATATTGTATATTACCCCAGTCAGAAAATTTGTTTCCTTTTGCATATTTGGAGGACGCTTACTTTCTCCAACTTTCCCTTCCTCTACCATCTAGTTGCATGATTAGAATTCAATTGTGCTCTTCTCTCTCTCTCCCCATGTGTTCACACACATGGAAAATCGGAGGGAAAAATGTTGTTTACATTGAGACTGTAGGTTTTTTGCTCATTCTGTGTGGCCTTTCTCCACTTTCACTTAAGACTGTAGATCTTGAGATTATATAAAATATTTCGTGTGCAGCACTGTCCTTGTGTTAAAATATTTTTTAACAATTTGAAACAGTGGATATTGGTATTAAAGCTTCTCTTCCATATATTTCCAGGACCCCGGACATCGCATCTCCAAATTCGTCTACAGCGGATTATTTAGTTCCCTTAACTCACTACTCCTTCTCAACTCCAACGTCACCACCTGCCCGACCGGATTCAAATCCAACGTCTCCCACAACTCCCCAAATCCCAGAATCCGAGTCCACAGAAACGATGCTCGATGAAGACGACCCCGCAACGCCAGGAGGAGGTGGGAAATCAGGACAACCAAAGGATAACACAAAGTACGCCGACATCACAGTGAAAAGTGGTGGGGCGAACAGTAGTAGTAATAACAGTAGTATGAAACCAAACGTAAATGGAATAGATACTGGAGTCACTCTTAGCGCAGCAGGGTTAGAGAAATTAGAGAGATCGTCAGGTACAAGGCGTCCAGCGCAGTATGCGAACGTAGGCGTTACGAAACCACGACTGCCAAGCCCAGGCGCTGGTGGTGGTGCTACTACTGCCGCAGCAGGGGATCCATCAGATGAAGAAATTCGTTGTTAAAAAATTGACTAAAAAGAAGCTTTATATATTTGATGTCATGACCAAATAAAGAAAAAATATTCTAAGAGAGATGCATTTTAAGAGATATACGGATAATATGTAAATGTACGTTGTTAATATTTACTAGGATTTTAACGAAACGGAAAAATGATTTCAAAGAGAATCAGAGTTAAAAAAGAGGAAACTGATATTTTGGGACTTTGTATATTAATATTGTTTCTAGTCGCTAAAAACTGTATACCATTTTCTGCATTTGTAAGGTTCGTACGATTGAGAAAATGAAACGTAAAATGTATATATTGAATAATACGGACGATATATAAATATTGTAAAGCTGTAATATGCATAAAATATATAGCTGTACAAACTACTGTTGTATATAAAATTATTGTACATTCGTATATCCAGAGAAATGACGTATAAAGTATTAACGAGGAACTGGTTTGAGTATAAGCATGTTAAAAATATCAATCAAATTTTTTGTGCAAGCATTCTGTATTCTATTAAAGTTAAAACTTATTTGCAAATCATCTGTTTCAAATCTTCTTCTCGGTGCTTTCAAAAATATGTTCTTGTAATTTAAGTGCAAGAATCAAAAACTCACTGCGAATTAATTCCAGTTTGCCAAAATTTTGAAGAACTATAAAAATGTTAAGAACCAACAGTTTATGTTGGGAGGAGCATATATTTCCCTGTTTTCATGAAAAAAGGTTGAAAAATGCATTGTGAAGTTTGTAATTTCTATTTGAGTAAATAATATTCAAGCATAAATGAAAAAAAAACTGCGATATTTATTTTGCAAAAAGCAGTGCTGCATTGACACTACTTCCGAGTCACTCAACGGCAACAATCTTTCTTTTTAATTGTTTGCTTTTGGTTTTCACATTTCATTTTCTTGAGACTAATAATAAGTACGTTGCAAATTAAACTTATATTTGGGCTAAGTACTCTTGTATTGTACTCATTGATTGAGGCTGTCATAAACTGTTGATTGCTTTCATATATTTTATAACATGTTTTTGGAACGTTTGAATAAAAGGTTTTTCGTTCCCAATGTGTACACACACTGCTTTCAAGGTCTACTCAAATATGAGGCTTATTAAGTGGTCAAATATTTTGTTATTAATTTATGTGTACCAATAAATAATAAAGCTTTATACATAACCCGAGATAACTCCGCAAATCCTAGCTTTGATAGTGTTGAAATTAAAACAAAATTCTATTTATACGGTGTCCAGTCCAGTACCAGTAAATTGTATTTTGTCCTAACAATGTTCAATAGAATTGTCAATTTGTGAGATGCTTCAAGTAATAATTTATGTGATGAATTCTGGAATCCACTGAGATCAG
Source organism: Heteromurus nitidus (assembly GCA_034687055.1). Classification (NCBI taxonomy): domain Eukaryota; kingdom Metazoa; phylum Arthropoda; class Collembola; order Entomobryomorpha; family Entomobryidae; genus Heteromurus; species Heteromurus nitidus. The sequence goes on from JAQFZW010002941.1 coordinate 13,253, forward strand.
AATCACTGGGTCGCCTTCCCAAGACGCTGACGTCATCACAAAGGTAGAGCATTTATTTCAACTCATTTACACAATTTCTGCTTTTTAGTCAAAATTAGACCCTTGAAATTCGTAAGTGCATACGATATAAGCACAAAAACCCAAAAATGATGCATATTTTAATACCCCAAAATTTTCATAAGTTGGTCCATCGTAACAATTTAATTTCCTCGAGGTTTACTAATGAACTCTTCGACTAACAAAAATTTCGCATTCCCTAGACTGGAGGAGCTCCTTCATTTTTTATAAATAATAAATAATGGTGGCCGTCTGGAGCTGGACGAACGAGTCCACCAGACTTCACATCACATCAACTCGAGTAATGGCCATTGATCAAAAACACAACTTTTTTATATATTGATTTCCATGAAAGTAAGTATTCATTCCTTCGTATATACTTACAATGTTCTACCCAACACCCATATTATAAGAATAGCGTCTCATAAAAAAACTTTGCTTGTGCCTCTTGAAGCGCACATTCAATTTTTTAGTAAGACGAAAATCATTGGTGTACACGACGGTGAAAGTCTTTTCCCAGATAGTGAATCCAAACTATATGTGTGCTTATTGTTTGAGAAATGTGTGTGTGTAGTGTCTGAAAATGGTTGTGGAGCACAAGGAAAAGTGCTTACACCGCTCAAGAGAGAGAGAGAGAGAGAAAAGGAAGGGCGATAGAAAAAAAGGAAGCTGCAGCCGAGCACACACACACACGCCCACGCAAAAGTCACAAGGTTCCGAGAGCGATAAGGTGGGAAGTGCGCCTTTCATGTGTGAGAATGTATGCACAGACATCTGAAGTCGTTTGATAGCGTGCCCTTCCCTCCTATTTATACTTATTCTTGAGTACATACTTACATGACACATGCAAGCATAAAATATTCCAGAGGATATGTGCATAATGTATGCTTTGTATGTTCTATATAACATGAAAATGGCCGCATAACAATGCCTTCTTGAAGATAAACGTATTTCGGGATACATAAATATGGCGATACCACTTAATCCTGTAGTTTTCTACTAACCGTTCTGACGGCATATAGCATACTTTCAGTCATTCGTTTGTTAGCCTATTCAGCATACATAATATTTATAACCTTCGTTGAACATTCGTCCAAAGTATTCAAGGAATTTTACTAAAGATCACTTGTATAATCATCGGTAGTTTATGACCTTGGAAATATAAATGCTGATTTTAATATCCGTTTGGAGTTTTGTAGGTTTAAATATAGACACGTAACATCAAGAATATTTCGTATTTGGCAATCGTAATGAAAATGATTTATTATGATTATGTGATTATCAGAACACGGAAAAGTCCATGTTTGCGTATTTTATTTGGCGATAGGAAATCGTAGGCTTTCTTTCAGGGTATGGACAATCCTGGATTATTTGTATTAATCTAGATTATGGATTGCAGTCCTAATCTTACTCCACCGTTCCAATAGATTAAATTCATAATAATCCTGATGGGAAAGGATTTTTGTAGTCCAGAATAAGTAATCCTGGTTTTGATTTGAATCATTGAGTTTGGATTACAATTTAAAGGGATTT
>JAQFZW010002942.1:0-14839 GCA_034687055.1 Heteromurus nitidus
GCTGGCGACCTTCGGTCGCCATAGATTGCCCAGCGAGACCTGACGGTCTCGCAAAATCCAGACGAATCAAAAAGTACAATATATAACATGAAGCTATAAGGTTGACGCCCGATCCCATATGATTAATGGCTTTTTGATGTGCCATTCATAATTTTTAATTCATGTATTTTTTTCTCTCTCACACACTATTTTTGGACATGACAGGGTTTGAGAAGAACGTGTTAAAAAGCATCGTTAAAAAATATTGCTGGAACGGACGTTTGCTAAAAACATGTTGAAAGTTTTTTTCTTCTCCTTTTGGATCGAGATTAATTGATGGTTGGATATTATGTCACACAGGGTTCAATGATGCCAGGCTACGGTTATCCCGGCAGTGATCTGAATGCCCCACCTGTGCAAGGCTTCGCTCCTCGAGACCGTTTCTGGCCAAACTCTGGAAACCCAAACCCTGACCCTTGGAGCACACCACCAGGAGCACATTCATACGCCCCACCACCACCACTCGACCTGCCCCCATTCGGAAGCACATCATCTCCAAGTGGAGGCTCCCAAACGTCAGGCTACAACAGTTTGTCGAGCATCCAGTCACCGTACCCATCGCTGCCAGGACAGCAGAATGGCGGAGGAGGAGGGAGCAGCGGGAGCGAGATGTCGTTCCCTGGCCCTAGTCCTCCGAACCCGGTTCAGCCAGTGCCACTAGCAGCGTCCCCATACCCACACCCACCGAGCAGTATTAGTCCGCGGAGGCAGTACACGCCGAGCACGACGCCGTCGCCACACGTCGGCAGCCACGGGCACGGTCAGCAGCAGTCACCACCGAACGTGAACGGGTTAAATGGGCTGAACGGGAACTCGAACCACTCGTCTGGCTCCTCAAACACGGGCAGCCCGCCCACAAACAACAATAACAACAACAACTCGTCGTCGACGGCGAGCGGAGCGTTCGAGAGCTACTTGAACGGAGAGCAGCACCAGCAGCAGAACGGGCTCGAGAATGGGCACGGTCGGATGCTGATGGGAAAGAACGGACCGACCGGTCACCCAAACGAGGTGCCTGGGTACCTGCCTCATCCCCGACAGAGTTTGCACAACTCTAGCAGGTACCCGGGGGAAATGAAGACCTCGGATGGGGATCCAAACATGATGCCACCTTACCACCACGCGCATCACCAACAATCTCAGCAGCAGCAGCAACAACAACAGCAGCCACCGCCACCGCAAATGCAGCAGTACTACCCACAGGGAGGATACTCGGGATATTCGAGCCCATACCCCCCATACCCCGACCCCAACTACCAACAACAGCAGCAGCAACAGCAAAGTCAGCGGAGACCGTTTGACCCTTACCAGCCTTACCAGCACCAAAGCCCGTACGGCAACGAGGGTCAGCAAGGCACATACCTGCCACCCCACCACACTTCGTCGGATTACTCTGACCCGAACGGTGTCAAGCTTGAGTTGCTGGACGGGTCGGCGCAGCAGCACAACAGGAATAAAATGGAGAACCCGATGCTCGAGAATCTCGGAGGAACGAGCAAGTCATCAGGGAACTACGACAACAACTCGAACAACAATCAGAGCAGCGAGTCGTCATCTTCGCTCCTGAGCCTGTCTCATGTCGACAACTCAAGTCCGCATGGGTTTGACATGCACTTCCCAATGCCGCCACCGCCACCCACTTCAATCAAGTCCGACGAGCCTAACAATAACGAAAAGGAGACTTTTTTAGCGTTAGGCCACCCTCAGAGTCCAAGCAGCGCAAATCAATCGACTGGTGGAAGCCCGAAAGACGGGCCAGAGTTGACAAGCAGCAACAAGTCAAAGCGATTTGGTAGTAGCAACAACAACTCGAGTCCCAGTCGCTCTGAGGGTGGGGAGCGCAACAATGAGTCATCATCATCATCATCATCTCATCACGCCGACCCGCCACTTCCCCCTCCCCCTGTCTCATCAAAGTCGCCGAAACAAGCGAGCGTCACCACACCCGCAAAGAAAAAGCGCAAGAAAAACAAGAACAAGGATGGAGGAGGAGCGTCGTCATCATCATCGTCAGGTCACTCTGACGCGACAAAGGACAAGCACCACCACCACCACCACAACATCAAGTCCGAGTCGGTCAAGATCAAAGAGGAGCCGAAGGACGCGAGTGACAACAACACTTCGTCGACATTCCATAAAGTGAAAGTGGAGGAGGAGGACAACTCTGACAACGACGACATGATGATGGGCGATGACGCTGATGAGATCAAGAAGGAGAAGAAGGACGTGCCCATGGTCGAGTGCGGCTGCTTCCCGGCGGATGAGGTGCACGCCGAGCCAGGGCCATTCTACACGCAGCTGGGCGCCGCCCACAGTCTCGCCGAACTCAGGGAAAACATCGAGACGCGGACTGGGTTCAGGGGCGGGCAACTCAGGTTTGAAAAGGTCATCTACACCGGGAAAGAGGGGAAAACGAGTCACGGGTGTCCACTTTCCAAATGGGTCAGTCCATAAAAAACATGACAAAATTGTATTGCGTTATATAATGAAATTAAATTTATAAATTTGATGATGATGATGATTTGCGCAGATAATCCGCCGAGGAAGCTACGAGGAGCAGCTATTATTTCTAGTGAAACACAGAAAAGGTCACAAATGCTCGACGGCGTGGATCGTGATTTGCTGTGTGATCTGGGAAGGGGTGCCGCCACACTTTTCAGACAACATTTACGACACAATCGTGTACAAACTGAATCGGTTCGGGATCCCAACAACAAGGCGAAGCGACACGAACGAGCAGCGATCCTGTGCCTGTCAAGGTGTTGACCCAGACACTTGCGGAGCCGCGTACTCGTTTGGATGCGCTTGGTCAATGTTCTTTAACGGGTGCAAGTACGCGAGGAGCAGGAACGTTAGGAAGTTTAGACTCACTGAAGAGCATGAGGTACAAATTATTTAATATACCCACGCAAAATACGATTCGGAAAATATTTATTTATCTTGTCGTCCCGGAGCAGATTAAAAACTTAATACTAAGATTTTTGTTAAAAATGTAGATCATTTGTCAGGTATTTTCGACTGCGCATATATATATTTTCCGTCAAAAAACTATATGCACCCCTGAGTAGTCCCCGGTGGAAATTGATTTTGTTTAAAGCCAGTAAAAGTGAAAAGCACTCTAGAAATAATGGGAGTAACCCCCTCCAAAAGAACGACATTTTTTTATATTATTCTCCTCTTTCTTAATGACGACTAAAGCATATAAGATATATAATACACGCTGTTTTAGCATAAAAAATCGATCATTTGAGGAATATTTCTTACCCAACCATTATATATCCGTTGCAAAAAAACCCAACTGACGAATGATGGATGATGAGCGCGGGTGGAGAACATTATACATATATTCTTCCCTTTTTTGGAAAATGGGCAAACTTTATTTTTTCAGACATTTTTTCCCCACAAAATTTTATGCTGATTCAGACCATTTCTGATAATAACTTGAGATATCATAACGCTATTATGTCACGGTTTATACTACACGTCTATACAGTCCATTCTACATATATAAGGCTTTTTTTCTCCCGTTAATCGAAAGAAACCACATATCATCGTTATTATATGCGCATAAGAGATGGAATAAAATTTCCGGGTTTTTTTAGACGTGGATATTTTATGGTGGCATATAAGGCCTGCCTCACTGAAATTTATGGCGCTTGATAAGCGCATTTGTGTGGGTGTGTGCAAGTACATATAACTCATTCCATATAGATCATGCAGTAACTCGAATCTAACAGAAATTATTATTTTTTTAAAACCTTTTCTCATTTCCCTCCCAAAGTCATTTGGCGAACTAAATCGCTCTGCGAAAAATATAAATTATTATTACTATGACTACGTAAAAAAATCTTTTTTTTATCTATTCCCGCTATTATTTCTCGCGCACATTTATCATTCTCTCTCTTATCATTATTATTGTTTCGATGAAATATATTGTAATTCACTTTATCTTGTCTCGATGGAAACAGGAGAGCGAGATGGAAGAAAAGCTGCAGCATTTGGCAACGCACTTGGGTCCGCTGTACGACCGCGTTGCCCCAGAATCATTCCGCAACCAGGTTGACCACGAGAACGAAGGACTGGAGTGCAGACTCGGGTATCGACCTGGAAGACCCTTCTCTGGGGTCACCGTCTGCATGGACTACTGCTCCCACGCGCACAAAGACGCACACAACATGACGAATGGGTGCACCGTTGTAAGTTGGCAGGCATAAATTCGTATGTACGTTTAATTAAGTCGTATTAAATTTTAAATTACATTGAGTTTGTGTGCTGTAGACGGTCTCGTTCACACGGAACCGGACATTGACGAAAGGAGACGACGAGCAGTTCCACGTATTTCCGCTGTACAAACTGGACGACACGGACGAGCACGGATCCAAAGAGGGCCAGAAGCAAAAGGTCAAAAAAGGACAACTCGAGGTCCTCAAAAAGTGAGTGCAATTTATGATTTATGACGACATAAAAGTTCGTGTTTTTGAATTACAAAAAAAAATAATTCAAACGTGTCGTATTCAGGTTTCCATGCAAAGTCCGAATCCGCAAAGTCCCTCTGCTCCCATCGCGTCGTCGTGGCAAAACAAAGCCACCATCGTCTTCATCCTCCTCCACCTCAGCTAAAGGAGGGAGTGGAGCCAGCACGGAGCCGGCATCTTCAGCTGGACTAGGGGCGGGAGCTAAGACGCCTGTAAACGAATTCTCTGACCCGCCACCTGCGAAAAAGGAGAAAGTATCGCTGTTCAACGATCACTTGACTAATGGAACGGGGAGCGGAGGTGACCCGTTCGGTGCTGAGAGCCGTTTCCATGCTTCCTCATATCCGGGTGCGCCGCCACCTCACCACAGTCCATTCAGTACGTTTGACGAAAGTACAGTCAAAAATACCATAAAACCACTGTATTAATGCTTATCTATTTCCTAGTGGCACAATGAAAAACTGAAATATGCGTGAATTTTTAAATACATAGGTACTTTATAGTGCAGTAATCAAATTACTTGACACAATTACAAAGACCCCGAGCTATCGCCCATGTCAAAACTTTTTGCCATTTGAAAAGGAAATCTCAAAATTATTGTTGCGTTGGAAATACTCGTCAACTCATCACCCACTCATAATTTTGTGAAATAGTCTCCTGAAAAGATCTTACAAGCTTTTATTCCTTTTTCAGTGCAAGGTCCGTAAATGGTTAATAGCCTAACAATGTCACTCCCAACAAAATTTTCTCCTGATCGGAAGACGAGATTCTCCAGGTTATGACTTATCCTGAAGAAATAGGTCAGGTTACATGAATAAATAGAAGTCGGAGTGTATTATCCATCCAACGGATAATAATTCAGCGTTAAATAAACAGTTTGGTGTTCCCAGAAAAAAATACATGTGGTTTAATGGCATTCAAAGTAATAAGCATAAGCATAGTATAAAAATATGATGAATAAAACGTGCGGTGTTTGTTGGTTGTGTGACTTGTAGATTCAGATAGCCCAGGCGGGGCTTCATCACTGTGGAACCACTTTGGCGCAGGTGGGAGTACATCTCAGTCCAGTGGGTCAAACGCGAGTTCTTCGTCTCCATTCCGCTCGTACTTTGACCATTCCTTCTCGTCGAGTGCACCCGGAAGTGCGTCAAGCGGTTTTGGGTCTGGTGGAGGAAGCAGCAGCAGTCTAAGCAGCCTGACAGAATTAACGAACAGCACGTCGGGTAGCAGGCATGGAAGCAGTAGCGGGAGCCTAAGCGGTGGTCCCGGCAGCGGAAGTCTTCTTTCAGCAGGTAGTCCAAGAGATGCTCCCTCGAGCGGCAGTAGTGGTTATACCAGCATGAGCCCAATTCTCCCATCATTCCGACATACTTTTATGACTGAAGGTGAATCAATGATGTCTTCGATGAGTTCTCCTGGGGCGGCAACGTCACCCCCAGACTCGACGTCTAGTCCGAGATCGGCGGCAGCAGCAGCAGCGTCCGCATCCTCGTCATCATCATCATCCCAGCAGCACGCCTATCATCACAGCAAGAGCAGTAGTAGCAGCAGCAGTAGCGGCCATGCGCAGTCAACGTCGTCGTCTAGCGCGATTCCGCCATCAGCATTCGGAGCACTAGGAGCCGACCATTCGTCTGTGTACTCTTCCTCATTCCAAGCGAGCCAAGGCGGCTACCCACCAGGGCCAGGTGGCTCAGCGACATCTACCTCAATCGGCCCACCCGGCGGTTTATATCATCCTCATCCACACAACCCGTGCCTTCCTCCTTCCGGGTTAGGTGGGGTGCCTTTCTCCACATCGTCGATGCTGGGCTCCGCGTCAGCATACGGACAGCCAGGAGCGTCCTCCTTCGGCCCACACGCGACTCCAGCAGACCCCCACTTTGGCATGAACCCGCTGAACTCGTGGAACCCGATGGCCTCCAGCTACACGTCAAACTACGCGTCTCCGTACGCGAGCTACCACCACCCGCAAAGCATGGGCGGTATGGGTATGGGCATGGGACCAAGCCCAAACTTTGGCCACCACCACCACCCGCATCACCACCCCCACCACCACCACCCGCACCATCACGCGATGGGGATGAACCAGTACCCTTCGTACCCCATCCACAATCAACAGTCTCAGCTCCAAAGCCAGTGGGCAGCGGCAGCAGCAGCATCGGCGCCTCCCCTGAACCCGTTCGCGCCCCCATCGAACATGAATCTGAACATGCCGCCACACCCAGTGCACCACCCGCCACCCCCGCCAAGCTGCTTCGTGACCCCACCAAAGCCGAAGGTGATCCCCGAGGTGAACGAGTCATTCTCGGACAACGAGGATGCGTTCAAGGACTCCCAAATCGGTGGGGTAGCGATCGCGCTAACCCACGGGTCAGTGATCCTGCAGTGCGCGAAGCACGAGCTGCACGCGACAACAGCGCTGAAGAACCCAAATCGCCTCTACCCATCTCGAATCTGTTTAATATTCTACCAACACAAGAGCATGAACAATCGGTTCCACGGGTGGTCGGAATGGGAGAAGAAGATCGAGGCGAAGAAACTTCAAGAAGTCAAGCTTATCAACCAAGGGAAATTGGAGGCATCGCCAAGAAAAATGAAACAACTCATCAAAGAAGGATATCTTCAGGATAGCGCTTAAAAAAATACCCATCATTTTTATGCATCTCATATATATTTAATTGCAAAACTATATAAAAAATTGTTAAATTGTTTTGTTTAATTTTTCATCATATATTTTTGCAGTGTTAAATAATAATAAATAAATGTTTTTTCCAGCCTACACACACACGTCACCAATGTTTGCCAACGCTATTAAAAAGGTTATAAAAAACGATCCTGTTTAAAAAAAGAACAAGTCAAAAGTACCAGCTGTTGATATACAATTTTTAAACCTATTTAAATATCATGATTATTTAAAAAATTGTTGTTGATTTTTTCGTGGACTTCCAGACAAAAAAAATATGCAAATTTCTCGTGTACAAATCTCATATTTAAAGAAGAAGAAAACTTGTTATATAAAATATTTATGATTAAGATGCTTTATACATATATCAAAGTGCTCCAACAAAAAACCATAAACTCTTGTTCTTACAATTTTTCCGGAAATTATTGCACGTTTTTATTAAATATATATCATCATATTTGTATACTAAAAAAATTAATGTGCTTCGTTTAAAAAAAATCTTCCAAGCTTAAAAAATACACACGCTAGGGTATAACATGTGGATCTCTCGCTGTGTGAAATCGTGTTATTTCGGGAGAGAGAAAGCACATAGCTTTTCCCCGCTCGAGTTTTTGTTTAATGGAGAGAAAGAAAAAGAGATCTCAACAAAAAATATGAAATTATTTTTTTGCCAAAAAAATTAAACAAATTGTTCTCCGCAGCTTGTGTGTGGAAAAAGTCATGATAAAATAATAATTATTACATAATATCTAGTTTTCCAATAGGTAGCTCTGTTTTTTCCACGAGGTGACTGATGATGATGACAAAAAACTTGATCCAAAAAATCGAGCAAATTTATGCAATTTGTCAACAAAGACATTCGGTTTATTTAGAATAAACCAATATATTAAAATACATACCAGTTTTTCAAGTGTGGGTAATTTATATAATGATGTGTGAATGTTTTTTGTCTCTCATATTTAATATTTAAGACACAGAAATTTAATTATGGAGGGACGATTCCCATCAGAAACTCAGTATTTTCTCCTAAAAAAATTAAAAATACTTCCATGTTTGTACGTTTAACCATAAAAATATGTATAAAGCCCACTCGAATAGAAAAAAAATCAAATCAATTTGTATGAATCTCCTCGCATCAGCTACGATTAAAAGTATGTGTTTTTTGTTGGGAGAAGGAAAAAGTCGTCGACATACACATTCAGGGATTAGGTTAAGATTGACTTTTTCTTGGGTATATTAAATTGTTTATTGATCTAGAAATATTTATAAAAACTCAACGTGTAATCTGTGTACCCCAGTGATATGTGTTTTCTCACAGACCTGGTGGGAATCGTGTGGAAAACGGGCTGCTTAAAAGTAAACTTTTGCAGCCTGAAAAAAACACTGTATTGTACCAAAAGCATTTACAAAATACATTGTGAGCGACAAAGTGTGGTGGAGTACCCATATAGTTTTTTTGTGACCATCAACAATGATCGCTATAGAAACAGAATGGAGGAACACGTGCCACACGCTCATAAATAAATTTCGCTTTGTAAATTCGAATATTATATCTTTTTTTGCAATTTCATGTAAATTTTTGTAGTCCGGGCTACTGGGTGTCCATGGAAACTATATATTTTCCGTTTGGGTGGTTCTACTCGTATATATGTAATTTGTATATAGTTAGTTGCATATGGGATCAGGGAATGATGATCATCGTCGTGTAGAAATAATATAAAGTATATGTACGCGAGCCAAGTCTGATTGAGGTTTCTATAGTTACCAGTCAAACCATATTATGCTTTAGACATTCTATTCAAATCACACACAAGTTCCAAAAAAACACATGAAACCATAGATACTAATTTTGATTAAGTTTAGGATATAGTGCTTGAAACACGTATATTAATCATATGTAGAATTAAATTATATGTATAAATATATATCATCGCGTGTATGTAGTTGCTAAGTGATCCTTCGGGTGAAAATGTTTCTCATGGTACATTAAAGTATATATTATAGTAAGAAAAATAAACTGCTGGAAAAAAGCATATGTAAAGTCATCTTTCGTGTTCAGTATACACATAATATATTTATATTGTGTAAATATTTAAGACTTGTTTTGTTTGTTTGTTGTAAATTTTAAATTGATAAGAATCCAAAAATATTTAATCAGCCAAAAAACATACTTGTAGGAATATATACACATATATTCATTCAGCTTTGCAGACATTAGAGAATACTATATATAAATGATGTTTAAAAAACAGTTGATGTGTCACACTATTGAGATTCTTTATACGTGTATATGCATATATATAAAAACAAACATTTAAACTTTATCCTCTTTCCATATAAAAATGATTCCATTTTTTTAAACTTAAACGTTAATTTCGCTGGGATTTAGCCGTAACTGAAGAAAAGACTCTCAGCGTAACTTGAAATCTACTGAGAATATGACAAGAATGCAGATGAACCCAAAAACCAAATTGGTTATTGATAGGCAAAATATCTACATTATCGTCTCTCCCAAAAACACATGAGATTATTAACATTTTTTTTAAATCCTTGAAAAAAGTGGATATATAAAATTGGACGAAAAATCTTTTCATTGGGCTAATCTTTTTACCCTTGAATAATAACTTTAATTCCAAACATTCTATTCCGGTGTTTTTGTGTCAATATAAAAATATTTTGACTTCTCGCCTTTGTTGTTAAACCGTTCTGAGGCTTCAGTTTACACACACACACAAATATACACACATTTCAGTCGCAATGTGCAAAAAAGTATTTCCACTCGAGTTTTAAAAGCTCCCAAACACCTAAAATATAATAAATATATGCTTTATATAGAAGTATATATAGTCATTGTTTAAGACTAGGCTAAATGTGTATTTTCATGTACGTCATTGTCTAAAAATCTATAATAATATAAGTCATATGTTAATACGCGTATACATATTGTGTGGAAAAAAAATTCTCTGTAAATCCCAGTTGACTCTAAACAAACTCTTCGATTCACTTCCAAAACAAGCGTCTTGGTTTTTTTTGAGGAAACACACGTCTGAAAATACATAAACGTCATTTTTTGTCTATATATAAAAATGTTACATAAAAAACTGATATGAATATTCTATTATTATGATTATATATCATTTATGTCAACAAATCTCTTCTTGATGACGATGAAAATTGTGTAAAGGGATTTGTTTGTGTGTGTGTACCACTTGAACACGTGTAATAAATTGTAAGCAAAAACACATACCTAAGGACAAAAAATGTGGTTTTTGGAAGAAGAAGGAAAAAAATCATGCATAAAAATACCTTGAAAAATGATTAAAGATAATATAAACGTGTACTCAGTATGTTATAGCGCGAGTTTGTGGTTCATTTAATTTTTTGCAAACAACATATTCGCTCATACTCCACCTTGCTAAGCATAAGCTATATAAAGTTGCTACTGCATAAATAATTTACATTTCAGAAACATTAAATGGTCCGTTTTTCTAAGAACGTTAGCGATGAACTACTGTATCATGGTTTGGATAAGCGAAACCACGGTACTCAAGGCGACAAGAATTCTCAAAATAATAGTACGTTTCTTCGAAAGTAGCTTTAGAAACAAAATTTGAACATGGATTTTTATACCACTTTTGTTCTTGTGAAAAATATTGATTTGGAACATTTCTGAGATTTCCGGGCATCCCGAAACAAAGATTGACGAAACGAAGACATGTTTTATCAAATTCAAGAAACGGGTAATTTCCATGCCCCAAATGCCTGGAGCACTCCAAAATCAATATATTTCATAAAAAAAGTGCTAACGTATATAAATAAATACATGTTCCGATAAGAACTGATTCCATATTACGGGCGAAATGAAATCAATCAGCGATCTTGGTGGCATGTGGCATTACATTCTTAGACTAAAAATACGTGCAATTCAACTCAAAGACGATTTATTTTACACTCATTCATCAATTCAAATCGAGCTATTTTACGAAAGCATGGAATGTTGCATTCAAACCTCAGTTTGTACGTTTGAGATGTAGTTTGAGATGTAACGATGATTCTATGTGTGCTACTGCATCTGACGATGAGATTGATAATTTGCATCAAACATACTCATAATCTCAACAATGCATAATAATCGATTCCCACACTCCTCCTTCCCCATCACAATGAACCCACTAAATATATTCACGAAAATATATAGTCAAAAAATCGAATAGTTTTCATGCGTTCAATGTTATTATCACTGCATTCTAGTACACTGCGTGTCCACATACGAGTAAAAAATATCTTGAAACCCAATCACAGTAAACAAAAAAAGGGACCACGCACAGGTTAGTTGCGTGCACGTGATCGCATCATGTTTTCTCATCTTTGTTTGATGACAAAACCAAATATTATGCAATCTTGAGAGAGCACGTTTTTATGCGTTCGCAAAACATATATACGGTAAAAAAATATGCACACGTAACATGCATTCGATTCAAAAACACGAATAAGCAACATGTGGAGTTCTTTAAGAGCATCATCATCATTCATCAAGATGCAAAATACAAAAAGCCCCAGAGCTAGAAAAACAATGTTGTCGGAAGAAGGCTTGCATAACACATATATGCGCAACATGCATTTCTGGAGTTGTACAGAATTTTTGGTTTGTGTTGCTACGTAATAAAAGCACGCGCATAACACAACACAATAATTATGAACGAGAAGTTCAAAGTCCACATGTCTTCCACCATCACAATTCATGCTCCATTCTTTTTAATCGTACTTAATATATAAGTCGCAATAAGATTCTCAATATATAAAACTTCATCCACTTGTTTTGTGATTAATCTCATTCCCCCCGCCGGTCAAACTTAAACTCTATAAAAGGATATAAATTGCGCACGTGTGGACTAATAATGTGCAAGTTTCAGCAGTTTTTTTGGTAGAGATTCGAGTTCAAAGTACCAAATGGATGCGGATAACGCAAACCATATATAACACCGCATAAAACTGGTAATATTTATTATTACAATTAACCAGACATTATTTTTCATATTTATCTCGATTTTATATTGACATTTGAGTGACCTATATGAAATTATATTATGTGCTGACACTTTACGGATTCGCGCGTCACGCTGAGTTTCAGAGTTCCATTCATAGAATCAGCACTCAATTAAAAAAACATATTTGTTTATAATTTGGTCACTTTAATGGAGGTACTCGAAGTAAAATTGAAGGCCTTACATCCAGATTACATATGGGTTCATGGTTTCCCAACAACACTTGCAACAACAATCCAAAGTACTCACATTATTATCGGCGTGACAAATATATATGTAATTCTTCATCAAGCAATGTCAAGCATATATAAGAAAATTGCATAAATTGTATTTTCTGACACATTCGGTGGGAATATACGCCTAATATGGCTACAAAAATATTAATAATATATACTATGGACAGAACAACGTAACAAAAGAAACATAACAAAATCGTTTCGGAGGACATGAGAAATTTGGAATTGAAATGTCAGCAACAACGGCACTCCAGCACTCGTCACGCCGCGAACATCACCCACCGATTCCCAAAAAAATATCGGTGACATTGATATCTTGACTTGACACGCGTTTCTATTATTTCTCACGATTCCGAACGTCGTGTAGTATGGAATGCCGTATATATTTTCATGTTATGCGTGTCCGCCATGATTCCAGGAAATGTATACACATTAATCGTTTGAATTTATTTTTACACACGCGTTGATTGTATGCATGAATGACCAAAGTTCGGAGTGCGTTTTTTTCCTACTCTTGAAAGTTTTTTTTGGATACGTCGTAAAGTATTTATATATCAATTCTCTCTTAGCCACACAATCCATTCATTTTTTTATACTTAAGACACATGCATGACAAAAAAGACGATACAGACAAGTGTGTCGAGCAAAGATACCTGCTCAAAAAAAATCAGACTCGCAAACGAAGACGAAGAGTCTTAAGAAGAGGATTAGTTTAGTAGAGTCACCCATTGTCCATGCACTCGCTGACTGATTTGCATGATACATTTTTATATAAAGAATTTCCCTGAACTTTGTGTCCATCCAGCAAAGTCCACAAAACATAAGAGTTCTTAAAAACTTATACGATGAAACGATTTGTGTGACTAAAACAAATTTCGCCGCTTGCAATAAAGAAGAAAAAGGGAAAAAAACTCTTCCTCTGATCTTTCACCCAGAAAAAAGTATACTTTGCCCCTACTCGATTTCATGTGTGGAATGTTGTAGCTGTTTGATTTTATGCAATATTTTAATTCTTCGAGTTTGTTCTGGTAATTTAATTACTACAAATATGTAGCTAATTAATATAGGAACATCAAAGAACGTGTCGCCGCGCTTCGCACTTTTGACGAGCAAAAATGTAAAAAAATGAATTTTAGCTTAAATTCGTTTGGGCAAACATAGTGTTAGATTTTGCATAAATACGTTTAAAAATTTACCAGTCCCGTTCCGAAATATACGTGTGATTGAAATTACAAATGATTAACCCGATACGCACACGTATGAACACAACAGAGAATATTTCATCATTCCAAAATATCGAACAACATGATTATTATTCACCTGTCAAAAAAAGCGTATACAGGAAAAAAAATATAAAAACACGATACATATATTTGCATGATCATAAACTCGACTGCTGTCGATAAAAGTTTTGACATGTTTTGATGACTCATCGCGATTACAAAAAAAAAACTAAAATCACTGGTCAAGTTCAAGTCGTCTCTATACGCTCACACAACGCATGCAAACATACAAAAAGTCAAGCATATCAAAAAATATTACACTGCAATCGCATGTGACTCGTGTTATTATCAAACAAAATATAATATTTCAATAATAACATGCAAGTGCATACATATAATGGCTGTTTTAAAATAGACTTGTAATGTACACATAAATACGAGCACAACATGCATACTGGTTGAAAAATAAATGTAGTTCAAAGGTCAAGTTCTGAATGCATCATTTATATGTATCCGATATAGGCGTTTGAAATTACTAAAAGTTTTATATTTTTAGTTAGACAACGGAAACTAAATACATAAATACTGTCTTAAATATATATATGGTTATTAATTTGTCACCCTTTCTTCTCACACACGTGATTTTTAATTCATGCGTTTAATTCGGTTGTTAACTTGAATGCGGAAATGTAAAGGAGTAAATTATTTAGGACTACAAGCAACGAGTAAAACAACGTTTTTATGCACTCGTTTTTCCCTTGGTGATAAATGGCGAAATGCGAGTGCAAACATGAGTTATAAGCTCGAGTTTGCACTCATTTCTTGAGGTCTCTATTTCTCCCGTTGTAATTTTGAATTGGAGCAAACCCATGAAACGTGTGTATGAAATATTTTTATGACTCGAGTTATATTTTGCGGAATACAAAAATTCTATAATTCAAACACAAATATATTTATAACACAATCAATTTAAAAGCATATTAATATATCTCATTCATGCTATGCCTGCCCAAGATTCTTAGAGATTTTAGTTGTCAACTAATTATAATTCTTAGTTGTTAAGAACGGCCCCCCTAGTTACTGATAAGCACATTCAAGCCCGCCTTGATAACATTGTGTTCGAAATATCCATAGA
>JAQFZW010002943.1:0-14838 GCA_034687055.1 Heteromurus nitidus
GCCAAGAGCAAGGGATCAATCCCCAAATCCCGGATGTGCCCGAGTATGAGAGCTTTCTCGAGTGTTTGGGCGAGTTTTACGAGCACGACCCACACGAAATGGGCTCCTTCTATTTTATGCAGGACACCCAATACCTCGCCCTCTCCAAACTTGTGCGAAGCTGTTGCCTGGAGTCGCCAGCCCTTTTCCTGAGCAGCATGCGCTTCCTCAACGGAGTCGTCACTGGAAACCCTGCAGCCATGTTTGAGCTCCTCAAGCAGAATGGACACAATGCGAGTTTGGAACACTTTTTCGAGAGCATCCTCAAATATTTGCATTCATTTGGAGCGTCGAGTGTGTCGGATGAAGGGAGGACGATGGCCTACATCAACAGTCCGAACAGTATGATCATGAACCCAATGGAAATCCGAGGAATTTGCTCTTATTTACGACTTGTGGAGACGGTATGCTCGCGTCACGAGCCCGCTCGCCTCTTCTTCACTCATCAAAAGCCAAGCTGGATTCGGGCAATGATGCAAACAGTGAAGATCCGCGTGATTCCCAGGGAAATCAGAGCGAGCGTGTTGACCACGTGTGCGGCAATGATTGGCTCAGAGCCGCTGAGTCCGGAAGTTGTGTCCATTCTGTGGGACATGTTCTATCAGACGAGACTCATCGATCCCGGCACAGGAGACGTCAAGGAGGAGCTCGAGGAGAAGGAAACAAGACTGGAGAGCTACGCGCTCACAATCGGAATGTTGAAGTTGCTCAAGGCGCTCGTCTCCACCAGATTCAAGCGGATGGAGTTTATCAGTTTGGAGGGATATTTTGTACACCCGACGTATGACAACGGGGCGATTTTCCCCTATGTCAACTACGTCGTCGACTCTGTCCTCCTCAAAACACCGTTTCGACTATTCAACGACATGACTGAGAAATGGACGGTGGTCAGGCTCGGAGTGGAAATCCTCTCTGTTTTGCTCGATTATCTGCCGAAACTGATGATGCAGCTTTTGTGCGATTCACCTCTCATTCGAACTGTAAGAACAAGACCTCTTAAAAATTTACAAGTTGTAAATTACAACGGCATTTTTTAACAAGAAATTACCAAATTAAATCACTAATTTAATGGTCCACAGGTGTTCAACTCGATCATTGACTGTTCTCTGGTGAACGAGCGGAGGGAGACTGGAGATGTGGTCGGTGAGCATGTGGAAACGTGCAGCCTCGAGCTGCTGAACTTGATCTGGAGAGCCCTGCAACGACAGCCATTTTACATGATGCAGAGACAGGAAATCGTTGAGACCGTAAGTCAATATTATTTGAGAGAAATTAAGTTGTGGCTTTTTACAGCATGTTTGCCCACCCAATTTTTCCATTTGTTGTCTTCCCCGCCATTTCCTAACCTTACGCTAGACAATTGATGTAATTTAAGGAGACAAAAATGAGAATGCTATTAATGTCACCAAGATATCATCACTCATTTACAAATTTACATCTTTTTGGGCCGACCTGCCTGGTCCGTTTTTAATTTTTAGTATTCTGGAGATAGCTTTGTTAGAAAAAGTTAACAGGTTTAATATATTCCCTAGAGCCAAAACATGTTTGTACACAAGTAGTCTTTCAAGACAATCCATCACATGTTCGATAGTAGAAAAACTAGAAAAAGTAATGCGATACACATATACATCATTTGTGTATTCGTCAAAAAAATTCCAACTTTCGTGTGAACATTTTTCAATCTTTTGCCGAATTTTCAGTGGTTTTCTGTGTCATTTCAAAAAAAGTTCAGAAAATGACTGAAAATCGCAAAGTTAGTAAAATTAGTAATAAAGTTTCGAAAATTCTGGACATCCCAGCAAAAACCGTAGCCACCCAACGCGTAGGCCATGGGTTCAAGTAGTCGCCAACTTTACATTTTACTAGACAGACAAGGACTAGGTAGACAAAAAATGCTATGCCTATTATTATTTGCTTTGCCTATTTGCTTGTTTAGTGGACAGTGGATAGATTTGCTAAAATGAATTTTGCAATTCTATTTTTGTAAACAGCAAGACACCCTTCTTCTCGTGGGAATTCACGAGTTGATCATGAGAGTGGGCGGAGACCACGGAAAGCCAGAGTATATGTTGGGAGTGATCCGGTTCATCGACACTCTCATGTCTCCCGACCACCGCCTCGCAGCCATCGAGATCCTCTCTTTAATCCTGGACGACCACTCTGAAATAGACAGCCACATCAATGCCTCCCTCCAGTGGCAATCAAGTCTGGCGGCAGTGTTCCGCCACACGCTCGTCGAAACTCTGTACGAGTCCGACTCGATGACTGGTCTCTCCGAAGACTTGAAATTGAGTGTGTTGAAGCTGCTGCGGAAGAGTGTCGTTCACCCTGACCCCAACGTGGGCTTCTTCCTTTTGGGAGTTGACTCGAACAAGATGGACTACGTGGAAGGGAGTCGGACGCTTCTGCACGGTCTGCTGGACAACGCGAGTCAAATCTCCACCTCCTTCCTCACCCTCCTCATCTTGATGAGCGACCCCCGCCTCTCAACACCAACAATCAGATATCTTCGCTACTCCAAGTTTTTCCAGCCGTACATCCGAGAAGAAGGGCGCTTCGAGGTAATGTCCTTTGAAGGGCTCTCCTACTTCCTCAAGTGCCTCGCCGTCGAGCTGAAGACGGAGGGGGGAATCAACACCGCCTCCGAACTCGTCACAACGAGCATCGTTCGACTTGAACAAATTCTCGAAATGATTCAGTTGGAGAGTCACTCGGTGGACATGCCTGATCTCGAGTTCTTCGATGCGAGTCTCGTCATGCAAGCGATTGCAACGTGTGAGTTCGTGGATCCTCAGCTGAGAACGAAACTAATTCGAGTTGAAATGCTGGAGGGAATGTTGAAGGACGAAATAGGCAAGTTGGAGAAGAGCACCGTTCTCCGACTCCGGAAAACTGTTCACACCGAAGCGAAGGACATTCTGAATTATGCTCGCGCCCTCAACACTTGTCGCGAGAAGGAAGGTCACAAGTTGTCCGTATTCGATGGCTGGCGTCAAGTCGTCGAGGTGTTGATGCTCACCCCGCAAATCCCATCGAGACACGAGTTCGTCTCCCACTGCCTCCGAATGTTGCTGGGGAAGGTGCTCGCGACGAAGAGCGTGACCGACTACTTTTACAGACTGGCTGCGGAGAGCACGCTTACTGCATGCGCAGTCATGGCGCAGACTTGCGAAGGTCCGAACAGACTCGCCAAGTCTGGCTCCATGCTCAACATTGTGATAAACGACTTGTGCCAGTGGATTGCTTCCGCTCAGTCGCAGAAAGTGAGGAGTATCCTCTACGCTGGTCTCCTCTACTCTGTCAACATCCTCCAAAAGTCGAGCTCTGGAGAGACGATCCTTGTCTGCCAGAACGCGTTTCCCCTCATTCTGGACAACTTGTGCAGGGACTGCTGCCAATCACAAGGTTCCGGCAAGATGCAGGCGCTGTATTTAACTGGCGAGATTATTCGGTGCACCACAAATCGAGGATTAGGAGCCGCAGCTGCCTCAGCAACCATGTCCCAGTCTGCGATCACCTTCGCTCAGAGTCAGGACTGGGGAGAGGGCTTCGGCGACGATGCACTGGATCTGGAGAACAGTCAACTGGACTTGGATCGGAGGGAGGAGAGCTTCACCTCGTACAACAACTCCTTCCTCAGCGGACTCGATCAGGGTGCATTCAGCTCAACGCGAATCATGGCAAAGGGCTCTCCCTCGCAGATTTTTGACGGGACAAGAGGAGCTGGTGATGTGAGCAACGCGAGCAGTGCGTCCAGCTTGCAGTTCATCATGAAGCCGAAGACCCACTCGAAAACAAAGCCACCGTCTGCACTCGGCCCCGGAAACAGACCAAAAATGGCGAGGAGCGCGGTGAGTAGCACGATAATGCAGTGTGTCTACGCAAATGGCTTCCTTTCGACCGTTGTCGAGTCACTGTGCGTCATCGACGACTTGGATCTCGTCCAACTGCTCACCACTCAAGTCACCCAGTCGGCAATGCGCGCATATTTTGTGTTCGAGGCGAAAATGTCGATGCTGACGAGACTCTCGTCGTGTGGACTCAAGGCTGTTCTCTACCTCCTCGACCTGAACCTTGTGAAGCGGCTGACTGACATGAAAGTGTTCGAGTTGCACAACTACCAATCCGAAGTAAGTCAACTGGAGGACCCTTCGCAAACAGAACGCTCCACGCTGAGAGGAAATGAGTCCGTCCAAGTGTTGTATTCGCGGAAAGACCGCTTCCAAGACACTCCATCCCAAATCCTCTCTCTCAACCAGACGCAGGACGCCAGCGACCACGACAGGACGAAACAAGAGAACTGGTCGTCGTCGTCGATGACGTTCTCCTCCTCGCAGCGGACCATCAGCGAGCAGCTGTACCTCCAAGTATTCAAGCTGTTCCACACAATGCTCGACTCTGGCTCCAACAACGTGATCGTCCTCGAGCAAATCCTACACTTCCTCCGAGTTCACGACGAGTCCGTGAGCAAGGTGATTGGAGCGAGGATTCTTGTGGAGAAGCAGGATCAGCCGAAGCTCAGCGCCATTCTCCTCACGAGTCTCCTCGCGAAATTGACGCCGAAGCTGATGGCGGCTCCGATTCCCCACCTCGCCCAACAACTGACCGAGCAGAGAAACCACCTCCGACCTGCAATGCTCAACTTGCTACGTGTTCAGGCGGAAGCGCATCCCCTCTCCGAGGTTGGCATTAAGCTGGTCAAGCAAGCCCTCCTCTTTCTCTATTATCAATGCGTGACTGGAAAGGAGGCGGGGGCAAACTCTGCCCAAAAGGTGCACAAGCGCAGACCCGTCCTCACAAAGAAGCTCGAGCTGGACACTCTGCTCAGGAATCAGGAGGAGCACGTTAGTCTCGGAGTGATTCTCCAAATTGTGGCAGATTGTGCGGCCAACATTGTCAACAGTCAGTTGGCAGAGGTGAAAGGGCCCGCAGGTCTGGAGCCGGAGCGGCATCGGGCGTCCACGTCGCAGTTATCCAGGGTCACGATTCACCTCTCGGACAAGCTTGTCTCCGACTTGGTCGTTATCATCGAGGTGGGTCTCTCCCTCACCTACTTCCACTGCGAAATGTTTCTGCAGGACATCCTCAAATCGCAGAATCGGAGTGAATTGAGAAGTTTCAAGGAGAAGGTCAGTCAGCACGTCGAAGGGAACTTGGTGCGACAGGTTACGGATGCGTGCAAGGTAAACATGCAAATACAAGCGAATACAACTAACTATGTTTCTCAACATTTGTATTCATTGTTTGTCATCATGTTCCAAGTCGTAATTATTTTCCTCCTTTTGCTTGTGCAGAGAGTAGCCCAGTCGGAGTATATCGAAACGTTGCTGCTGAAACTGAGGAGTGGTCTGCTCAGCAAATCAGATTCAATTTAGGAGCAAATGTCGTCATCAGTCACCTCCATCCCGATGCAAGTTTATGTGATCACCCTTCTACCATATTATTACTAAAGTCAGCAAGTGTCATTATTTGCAGGAGGCATTCCACTGGAATTTACCTTGTGTTCACTACCTGCTCCTATCTTCCATTTTACACAAAAAACATTATTTAATATTTAGCAAACTTTGTACTTTCACAAATATTCATTCTTCACGTATTCTTTTGTCAAAATATGATCAATTTATACCACTAGCATCTAGGTTTATTAATTGTACTTTCGTCTGGAATTCAATTGGAATGTATCTTGAGTGATATGCGTGTGAGTGTAAATGCCAACTCTCGTTTTTCTATCAACTTAATAAAACATAAAATGTTTAAGAATATTACTCTCTTGCCAATTTGCATGTTTTCTTAAGCACTACAAATAGTTTTGGAAATGAACTACACACGCGAAGAAATTGCATCCAACTGAACAAGCTGAACAACAAATATTTTGTTGTAGTTTCTCATCGTAAATGTATGTAGCATCTAGTATTTAGCGAAATAAACATGATTTAGAGTAAAATTGGCAATAACATTTTGATATAAATCAATTAACTCAGGATCAGTTGAAACTTGAAACATGTATCTTGAGTTGCTTAATTTTTCGGGGCGACGTGCGACAAGCAGCATTTTACCTGTGAAACTTATCATTTCAGTCTTGCTACTTCCAGGTCATATCAAAATCGATGCAATATTTCATTTAAATATGTCTAGCTATCCTTATCATGGTCACAAATTCATCTTCCTTTGTAAGGAAGTGAAAAGGACCAAGACCTTACGCGATGATCACGCTTCACAAATGCAGATGAGACTTTTACATGAAAACTTGTCGTTTATATGCTGCTGCTGCATGCTGAAGCTATGTGAGTATTATGCCAGAAAATAAGTGTATGCCAGCAAAAGGAGAAGAGGAGAAGCATGCATATGCATCCGTCGAGGAGGGTAAAAGAAGAAGAGAAACCGAGCGGAGTGGGGCCACCATTTCGTGCTCGCTGCCAAGCACAATGAGAATAGGGATTTGTGTGACAGCGACAGAGGCCAATTTGGTATAATGCTTTTCGTTTCTCAGGCTCACTCACATTGAGCAGCACATGCAATATGCATGCACAATTGGACAGTGGACTGCAATGTGCTCAGATCTGAGAATTTGAGCCATAATACTCATCTCCCCTCGCCTCTTTCAGCCTGTCGCCTTCAACAGTCACCCCAAAGAAAAGTTGTAAACAATGCGCAATGGGAGATAGCTGCCCATTCCAAAAAGGGACACAAATAAAAAAGAGGTCCGTTATCTCAAAAAGGGCGAGGAAGGAGCTGGACGATAGTGTTGAAGAGTGAAGATCGGAAGGGAGCAATTAAACAGTTTAGTACAATCATTTTTAAGATTGTCAAGAAAGCCGCCATTCCAGCAGAGAAGAAACTTTTTTTGTGAACTGTGATTATAATATTGATGGTAGCATGGTATGGTGGCACCAATACAATTATACCCATTTTATTTGAAAGGAAAGGATTATTTTGCCTACTTCATTCATTTTATTCGCCATCAAATGCTAAATTATTTTGTGAATTATTATGTGTAGATACTCAGGTGTTTGATGGGGTATGAGATTTGATGGGGCTCCAAACAATGATCAACGAGTCAGCGGACACTAACTATGTCCTCCAAAGAATGGAGTGAGTCACCTTGGAGGTGGCTGCTAGCAGAGTAAGTCCGGTGACCAGTCACCTGTGTCCAGTGACAACTTGTCCAAGTCGAAGGGGATGGAGAGCATTTCCCCTGTCTCACTCGTCACCCTAGAAAAGCTAAGTTCCAAGTTGTACTTTAATTTGGGTTCTTCTCTCATTCTCTCCCTCTCTCTCTCTCTCTCTCTCTTCACCCTTGCCAGTTGCCCACAAAGCTGCAATCTTCTCGAAATTTATAATTTGTAAATATGCTCAAAATCACAATGCTTTCAAATGTCTGTCTCTCCACATGTCGTGGTCGGAGTTATCAAAAGGTAACCAAAGTTGGCACATTGTCTCACAATGTGACTGAGTATTGGAATTAGGTATTGGAGTAATTGGAAAAGGTTGGAGGTTGCTCACTTTGAAATTGTGTACTTCAGCGCAAGAGCTGAAATATAAATATGCAGCACAATCATAACAGGTGACAAGCAAACTGACAACCTCAAGAAACAGGAAAGGGTAGTTGGTGAAAGTGAAATGGTTTCAAATGAATGGTTAATGTTATGTGGTTAATTATGTCTAAAAGTTAAGTAATTGAAGGATTAGGAAGGGTTTCATCTGTACTCAGGAAAGGATTTCTATTTGAGAGGAGACCGGTGTGTAATATTAGTTTACTAAAGCTTCTAGATTAGCTTCCAGTGACAATGTCGACAATTTTGTTCGTGAATTGCCTCTTAACCAAATTATCCTTTATTTCGAGCTTCCTTTTTATCCTGAGCAAAATTGCTGAATGCTGAGGTGGTGGCAGCAAAATCGTAGGTCCAACTTATGATAATCACATAATGCGGCTTTTTGAACTTGAAGTAAATTGTAACAACAAATTTCCTTTGCAGATAATCAGTACTGCAACCTGCAACTGCTTACAAATGAATGATGATTGATATAGTTTATTTTTTGGGGTATCAGAACACCCCAATTTCCTCCAAAGCCAAGTGCATGGCTTAACCATAACCCTTTGCTTTCTCGCTAGAAATGTAGACGCTGGGCTGCAGCTGTGTGCTGGGCTGCCTTGCTACAATTCCAATTCTTCATCCATTCTTCCATTCCACAACCCACAACTCAGGTTGAACCCTGGAAGAAGGGAGCATGTGAGGGGTTTCTTCATGCTTGTAGCTGCATGCATACGCCCAGGCTCTTTTGTTAGTCGGATGAACGGATGAAGGGTTAATGTAAATGTAAATGTATGAATGCTCATCTTTCAATAATAATTGTCTACTCCAACAGAAAATTAAAGCCCGTTCAATCGCTTCATCTACAAAATACTTTGTCCCAATGATTAGGGGTGGGTAGTGAGTTATCCGGTAGTGCTTATAAGCTTGCCTCTATGTATGCTTCGCTATGATTTAGACATGTTACGGCAAACCCACTCTGAAGATAAGCAAATTATATCCCAATTTACCTTCTTAGCGTCTTCCTCTCTCAAATATTGCCCCCTTTCGCAAACTTGATGATATCCTATTAAACCTTCGGCAGACATTCCAAAAATATTCTAACAAATGAATGGCAGTGAAAAATACGGAGAACTCTGCTATTCCGCCGTCTAAGTGAGTGGTGAATGATGTTCTTCAAACTCATCTCAATTTAGACCCTATTCCTCCTCCTTTTATCAAATCAAAAACCACCCCGAATTTTACACCGTGACTGACTTGACTCCAAAAATCTCTCTCAATTATTCGTTATCCCAAAGCAGGGCTCAGCCACCAGTCAGCCACCACTGCCACCTCCGCATTTGCCTAATACTGCATCCTGCATCACATTATTATATCATTCTACTTCGTCTTTTCTCCACTCACATTTTCACTGATAACGAATCTTCAGGTCATCCATAAACAGGTAATCATGAGGATTCGGTTTTTGAGGGGGGTCATAATTCATAATCATTTGATTGTAGTATTTGTAGTGCACAGGGGCAGATTTTTCCATATGAAAAACACGTCTCCTCCTTTCTTTCATCGCCTTCGTTTAGAATACAACTATTTTGTATTATTTATCCACGTTCATTTGGGTAACGTTAATCCTTGTAAAATTATTCAGCAATAGTAGCAACCACGTCACTTTATTGAACCAGTGTGAGTAGTATTGGTTGGAATAATGACCACGGATATGAACGAGTTTCCCGAATATATGCCAATATATTCAAATATGCAGCATTGACGAACGAAAAGGTTACAAGAGATCACCACAAATTCGTTGTACAAGTGCCAATAATGGATCAAATATATGAATTTGACATTTGTGTACACCTCCTCCGCTCCGTTACTCTGCGACAAGGTCTTTCCAAAAATGATAAATATGCAGCATTGGAATGGAAATGGTCACACGGAGTGGGAGTATTTACAATTTCAAATCAATTTTCTACATCCAAATTACGGAGTTGAACTGCAGCAATCACAATTCATACCAAAACAAAATGTATTTTTTTACAATTGATCAGATTGATCACCATTCAAGGAGAGGGGTTTCCCAGAAGTGTGTAAACACAAGGAGTATGACAAAGAAAGCTTGGAGAGAAACAAAGAGATTTGATGAGAAGCCCGTTGTACAAGTACTACAAGTATCTACTCGCCAGCTTCATCACCTTTCCTCCCAAAAAAGCGTTATTTTTTGAATTACTCTTGCAAGGTCCTCTACAGACCTTCCCAAAAATTGGTAAATATGCAGCATGACGAATTAACTGGTCACGGAGAACCAAATTAATCCGTTGTACAAGTAACCCTCTCCCTCGACATCCCCTCCTTCATAAACATCCTTGTGCACCTCTCCCAAAATGACTCTTACCTTTGCTTCATTTCTCCAAACCTCCTCCGCACAGTCCCCCTCACCTCAAATGCTCAGCTCCGCCGAAATTTCCTCCATTTTCTTGGTGTGCATGAAAGGAAGGAGAGAAGTAGGAGAGTGTGTTAAAAGGGGGGATAATTTGTGTGTTTCAGGGGTTGTTGGAGGAGGAGATCACCTCAGGCTCCTTCCATTTCAAATGGTTCGAGCATGAAATCGGATGGGCAAGACTGGCCAACTGGGGAAGGAGGCTCGCTGCGAGAGTGGAGATCACGTGAGCATGTCTAACCACCTCCGACGACCACCTTCCTTCTCTCAGGCTACTCGCTACTCACGCTACTCAGGCTACTCAGGCATCAGCAGAGCTTCTCCTCTTCTGGCTCTTCTCCTGTTCTCCAAGAAGAAGAGAAGAAGAAATCAAGTGTTCCGGCCCCTCCACATCTCGCATATTGACGCATATCTCCTACACCTACCTCCAACTCCAACCTCACACAAACAAACAAGCAAGTTAGCATTAGCCTGCACATTCACATTCACATTCACATGCACATGCATACACTCACTCTACCTCTCTCACTCTTCTTTTGCCTCACCTCAAATCTGATTACAAATCTGTTTTTCTTTGCCCATTTTCCAGTTGATTGTGAACCTTGTGAAGCTGAAATTGAGCAAATTGGCGAGCTGAAGAAAGGAATTCAGCCGTCTTGGAAGAATGACACAAGATCAAAGTACTGGATTAGGGGTTTCTCCAAGTATTCGAGTCTCCAGTGTCGCCAGAACTATGGATGACACTGTGCACTGATGACAGCCAAGGAGGAGGTGTTCGAGACGGTGGTGGAGTGGAGGTGACTTGGAAAGGAAGCTAACCATCCGAAAACCTGATCAGAGATGTGGATTGAGTGGTGGCGAGACATGGGAGCGTATTGGGTGTCAAGGTATATCTCAACGTATAATTATGATTTGAATGAATTACAATTAAAAGTTGATTGAGGGATGGATGTGAGAAGCATTATAATTGAGGAGTTTGTGCTCCAAGTAAAATCCAGCAGTCACACAACCACCTTTTACTACTCAACTGATCAACTCCCATTTTCTACACATTTTGTTAAGGCGGGTTGGGATGCCATCGTTTATACTAATCCAAGTGTTTTGAATGTAACTTGTTGGCATTTAGCTCCGAAATCCAGTGTACTGTGATCAGCTCAACAAATGTAAGACGGGGGTGGGTGCCTAGTGCCTGTGCCTACAACCTACCTACAACCCACCTCATCATGCAGGAGGGGTGGTGAACACGAGGCGACGCTCCTCTCCATTAATGAATTGAATTCCTTGGAACTCCTCGCCACTGGTAATCATCTAATTTAAATGCTAACGTGTGTGCCACTTCATAATTCACTCTGATCACACTTTATCTTTGTCTCTTTAGCCGAAAAGGAGGTGCATAATTACGAGCACTCGACTTTTAATTTGTTCGCAATGTGTTCGGCTTCCTTGAGATTCTTCGTATCTTCTCGACACACTCGTACTACTCTGATGCCAACCACATTTCCAAACAGTTCCACGCTTGATTATTTGCCTGAACCTGAACTGATGACTCACCTCACATTCCAACTGTGAGAACTAACATTATCCAAAATTGATACTTAACTTTATTTAATTTCATTACAACTTATTTAATGCTCGCTATTTGTGTCGAATTCAAAAGGGGTTTCAAGTACATCACCGACGGCCCTGATGAATGAATTAAGTAGTGAACTAAGAGATGGGTCCAGTGAGCATGTGGAAATGGGCAGGCTTAGCGTGATGAACTTGATATGAAGTGACCTACAAAGACACGACAGACATTAGACATCATGTCAGTCAACGAGAATCTTCTACTATTAGCTCATTTAAACATGTTCCCGTCGATTCTTATCTTATCTTGTGTGCAGTTAAGTATGAAGCCTAACATGTTACACATTTATTCGGAGCAAGAACTTACATGCAACCACCTCAACTTGCCTTACTTGCTGAAGCCAGCACAAGAATGCATAATGGATCCAGAGAAAGTGGTGGGTGGGTCTCTCCCTCACCTATTTCCACTGCGAAATGTTTCTGCAGAGTGCAGGACATCCTCCAATCGCAGAATCGGAGTGAATTGAGAAGTTTCAAGGAGAAGGTCAGTCAGCACGTCGAAGGGAACTTGGTGCGACAGGTTACGGATGCGTGCAAGGTAAACATGCAAATACAAGCGAATACAACTAACTATGTTTCTCAACATTTGTATTCATTGTTTGTCATCATGTTCCAAGTCGTAATTATTTTCCTCCTTTTGCTTGTGCAGAGAGTAGCCCAGTCGGAGTATATCGAAACGTTGCTGCTGAAACTGAGGAGTGGTCTGCTCAGCAAATCAGATTCAATTTAGGAGCAAATGTCGTCATCAGTCACCTCCATCCCGATGCAAGTTTATGTGATCACCATGGAGTAGATTTAAGGCACCAAAAAATGCAAGCTAAAAGGCATTCACGAATTCCGAAATATGTACGTGACCATTTAATGAAGGCAAGGCAAAATATGCATTTACATATGCACTTAATAATTTGAAAGTTGATTAACAAAGTAAAGATACAGGAACTTGTTGGATTCCATTTTTAAGTCAAAGTCATGTGAAGAAATCTCGAAAAAGTGATATACACATACCTTCCGAATTATTTCGATCCCTCCAAAATTGGAATTATAGACTTTTGTTTTGACATTTATGCCAAAGATTTTGCCGTATTTAGTCAAAAATGTGCGAAATAAGCAGAATGTTGAGGAAAATATGCACTTATAAGTAGTGGCGATCTTTCTAAAAAGGCACTAACTCTCAAAATACGCATATAAGGGCACTAAAAACTTCTGTGGAATTAAGAGAATAATCACGAATCGCTTTTTAAAAATTTTTAACCCTGCGATTTACTACCACAAACCCAAAAGGGCAAATATGCACAAATCCGCTCCCTCGTGCTCACCCTTACCATATTATTACTAAAGTCAGCAAGTGTCATTATTTGCAGGAGGCCGGAGGCATTCCACTGGAATTTACTTTGTGTTCACTACCTGCTCCTATCTTCCACTTTACACAAAAAACATATATTTAATATTTAGCAAACTTTGTACTTTCACAAATATTCATTCTTCACGTATTCTTTTATTTCTTTTGTCAAAATATGATCAATTTATTTATACTGCTAGCATCTAGGTTTATTAATTGTACTTTCGTCTGGAATTCAATTGGAATGTATCTGGAGTGATATGCTTGTGAGGTTAACTACCAACTTTCGTTTTGCTATTCTTTGCGAATGATGAAAGATTGAAGTATCTAATTCACCAAAACTTATCCAAAATCAAATTGTATTTTATTTATAAAATGTCTCAAATTCTTCCTGTACTTGAACTTATAAATGTTTGCATGGTCTATACTACTTTGTACTTTGTACTACTAATGCTTCCAAAATGGAGTCATATGCACAGCAAACTTCAGCAGAAATCAAACTAAACAATTTGTTGCGATTGGACGCAGTCAACTTTATAAGCTAATTCAGCCTCTCTCTAAATCTCTCAACTTCCGTACATTTTCAACTACAGCAGGTTATTTTAATTCTTGTCCACTCCTCCTGCTGGCTTACGGCATTCTTGGGAGCAAAACCACTGCTCCGATTCACGGGGGCGCGCGAATAGCCCCACACACTCCAAATGGAACCATTCTATTGGGCACTGTACAAACGAATTTATTGAGAATCGAGTGTTACATTTAGTTAAAAAAGCATGCTAATCAACCGTTAAAATAATAAACACTTACCTGCTCGTTGTCACAACGAACCATTATTGTGCCAAAATCTACTCCCTTGCAACTACAGTGAGTCATTTTTCGTGACTTTTTTCTCACCCATTTGTTGCCTCTTGTGCAGCGACCTACAAAGAGAGAGAGAGAGAGGATTGCACATTTTTGCTAAAGTGCAAAATATCTATTGATTCTTGTTCGAGATAAATTGTAAAAAATATACCGCGAGATCTTGCGGAAGAGCGGAAGATGGTAGTATTCGCATTCTTCTTCGAAGGATCGCTGGCTAGGCCGCATTCTTCACCATTTCCAACTTCTGCCCTCGCAGTGATTGCCGTTGTTGAGGCTTCAGTCGTGTTATTTTCTGGAATTGGATGGGTCACTTGATTCATGCCTGCGTCGACAACTTTTTCATTCTGATCCTCTTGCGAAGCTACATTAGTGACATTAAAGAACGTTGAAGACGTTGAAATTTGCAAATTGCTGGCTATTTGCGAAGCTGTCATGGATGATATGGATTCTTGTATATACTCACAACTTGTTCCGGCTGAAACTGTATGAATTCCTACAGAGGACGCCCGCGGAGAAATTTCACATGATGCATCATTTACATCAGACAACGATTGCTTCACACGTTTTGGGGCTGACGCAGTAGATTTGACTAACCATGAGGAGGGGTCTGTGGAATTTGGCTGCACCTAAAAATTTAAATTGCGTCTCTTATAAGTTCTCATTAATTTATTAAATCTTCCCAATCGATCATTAAATAAAATATTCAATTTATCAAAATGCGGCCGTAATTATCAACGACAAATAATACCCTTGGAGTATCAAGCCCTTCCATCCCTCCAACATTGTAGTCCTTCACGTTTGAACCAGTTGCTGATGAAGTTTGTGCTTGCTCTGATACAGACTCATTCACGCTATGGGACGATGACTGTGTAACTGAGATGCTTCGGCATGATCCTGTGAATCTTTCTGACTCCATCTCCAGAGTTCTCGCATCATTCCGATGTTCTGACGCTGAAAATCTTGAAACATCATTCGAGTCAGCTTGTTCCACATCCACATCCGATACT
>JAQFZW010002944.1:0-14835 GCA_034687055.1 Heteromurus nitidus
GTATTGTTGTTGGCTTCGTATGAACTCCAGGCGTGTACAGCGCGAGTATTGTTGTTGGCTTCGTATGAACTCCAGGCCGGAACAGGGGCCATAATTTAATGACGTCACTTCAAAATCCACTTTATTGGGACCCACCTGGGATTGTTACCTTATCTTAATTGTCTTAATTGACTAACGATGGAGTATTTCACTCTTTCCAAATAGGTTTCGTATCACCTTACACCTTATGCAACGTTACATTGTAATAATTGAAGTTGGTTAAAATAGAATAAATAATGAAAAGGTGACTCGTAAGTTTCAAATTTTAAATGTAACCTTACCTGATGCTGCGAGTGGATGACACTTCTGGTGACGATTATGGGAAATGGTGGCAATCTGGAAAACAAGAAAACGCGGTTAACATATGAGATTAAATGATATGGGAAAATGCAACAATGAACTAGTTCACACTTTAATGTAGGTTTCGGGTCACCTCATTATCTCTCAAGTAAACTTTTTTTTAATGTGGTTGTGAATCACGAATATCCTAGTTGGAATGAAGATGGGGTGGGATATGGGATGCTTTGATGACTTGGATGTGTCGTAATACCAGAATCGTTAGTATTTTATATGGCCTTGTAAGGTATGTTTATGAAATATGTAAATGCGTTGCGAACTCTGGTGCTTCTTTTTACCTGGTAATATGATTGTTAATTGTATTCATTCCAATGAAGTTAATTACCTTTCAAATCTTTAAAATGATCGAAGTCAATCCTCGTGCGATGAGGTTAGTGTATTTTGAAAGACAAAAGCTCGAAGTTCAGTAATAATTAGATGAAGCCGAAGGAGAAGGGGATATATCAGAAAATTACATAAAAATAAAACATTTATTCTTACCTCGATCTTTTCAGATTTCCGTTAACTCCTTTAGCCCATGTCCATTGAAGCACACGAATCCAGCATCCAGCACGTTCAACCACTGATGATTTCGGAAGTAAATATTGACAGAAGCCCTTGAAGTGTTCGACGTAGAGAAACAAGTTGGTGATTGCAAATGAAAATAATAACTAGCTTTAAACTTATAACCTGTTACGTGGTGTAGTAATAATTATTATAATTATTAAGGAGTTGATGTTGATGCGAACAGTGTGAATACGTGGTGCGTGTGTTTGAGACTTTGATGCACTTCGTACCGCACAATAGATAAAAATGTATACCTACCATAATTTGTCTGAATTCATACGTCCACAATATATGAAAACATTGTCCTCCTCAAGTCCAAACAGAAATGCAAGCGTGGAAAAGCTGTTGCTTTCTCCCTTTCTTTTCACACACCGGAAATAGCCAGCGGAGTTTTCTAGTTATGCTTTTTTTTCTGTACGTCTTAAATTACGAGAGGGAACAGAACATCTCAAGCTTCCACAATATGCTGGGTTGCCACAAGCCTTGAGGTTGTGAATCCTCAAGGCCAGAGATAATCCTCTGTTGTTATGCTTCCTTCTGTCTCTCTCTCTTCTATTTAGTATTCCTATTCTTGAAACTACACTTTTCTTTGACTTCTGTGCCTTGAGCATGCCCCTTTTGCTTTTCTTCATTTTCTTTCCGACCCCAATTTGAATATTATATTCATGCCTATGAAAAGATGTTCGAGGAGGAGAAGAGAGGAGAGTTTTCCCTTTCCTTCTCTAAACTGGTCTCCATTGTGCTCGGAAACTGAAAGAGACAATATGATATAGCACATCCCATATTCTTGGAGAATTCTCTTGGTTGTCATCTTCTGGGAAATGTATTGTTCGTAAACAAGACGCTGCGTGGAAAATATGCTCGCCTTCTTCCTTATCTCCTTTCCACAATCAATAATACTGGCATGATTACTCGTGACTGAGGCAGTGAAGCTTTCTCCTCTGCCATTTTAAAAGAAACGAATATTCCTCTCTCCCTCCTTGTTTTCATATCTGCGCCGAGATTTAATATAATTTCGCGTAGACAGTTCAAGTGGCGTGATTTTCCTTTTGACCTGACAAAGAATTCTTTCTTTAAAAAATTATACACGCGAAAGCTACGTCTGCGAGTTACAGATAAAATGACAGAAATATGGAAATGAAAATGTTTATACAAAAACATGCAACACATGAGGAAGCGTAACAAGCAAACACACAGACACACACACAACTTGTTTCTCCAAAGCATAAACGAGTTTTCACTCAAAATGAACGAACGCGCAACACTAAAAATTGTGTATCAAACCGGAAAACGGGATATAAGCTCCATATCATTGTAGCATACAATATTTTTACAAAAGAAATGAGTTACATGCATACACACAGTAATAGTACATACTCACTCACAATCTACATATATACATATTCCAACATTAACATTCTGTCATCATAAAAAATGAAGATCGGCTTGCTTACTTTTGCTTGACTGAGCAAAATTCCACAAATGATTCTTTGTTCAAGTGAAACGCATATTTGAATAGTCTGATTCTGACTTGTTGTGAAAAAAAATGTTTTCCACTGGGTTGAACTAATTTTCTTCTTTCGCATGCCAACTCCTCCCCTACTTGAACTCTGTCTAGCCTCGTGAAAAAGGAGAGAGAGCGAGACGCGAAATGTGTGTACAACTGGATGACTGTTGTACAAGAGGCAACACAATAATTAAATCGACAACACTAGACACTATAAGAGTAACATTCCTATGCTCGGATACATTCTCTCTATTTATTAGTTTTAAGCGGAAGTACAATTCGTATTTGCATACGAAATCAAAAAGGGAGAAAAACTAGTTCTCTACGTGGATATACGTATACACGCTTTCACATTCACTCAAAAAGTAGATACATGACGAATGACTTTGTATAGACATACACATATACATATAGCGTCACAAAGAGTTTAAAAAAATATAAAACAGAAGGAGACACTCCTTCAGTGAAAATATTCTCAGAGAAGATAAGTAACTTTTAGAGGTGCACTCTTGGATTCTGGCTGAATGTGAATGTATGTATGTTTATCTTACGGAGAATATACGAAGTGCTTTACACAATTGTAGTATGGTTCTACTCTTCTGGTAGATACGTGTGTGTAAGGGGGAGAACGAGCTTTTTCAAGCTCTTCAATTTACGAAATAATTTGCATAATGAGGCTCCCACTAACGAGACCACATTTATTCAAGATGCATTAAAAGAGAAAGGAATCCCTCCGGAGTCTTTCCCCCTCTTTCATCATCACTGAAAACATCAGAATCAGCAGAATTGCTTTTCCTGCTATATGCTGCAGTGAGTTTCGCCTTTATATGAGAGCTCTACAATACAAATACAACCCCTTCTTTCTCTCTTCACAGAAAAAAGGAAGAAATCAACAGTAGTCCGTATTAAAAATGGATGTACAACAAGAAGCTCTTTCTGGTGTTTCGAGGAGGACAGATAGGCAAAAGTTAACTTGTTGGAGTGAGTGAAGTGAGAGTACATTGTTTTACCATTTTTAGTAGCTTATGGATAGACGTAAATAATGTAGATGAATGCTTTTTAAATATTTTTTGTGTTTCAAAATTTATTTTAAAATACTTAGCTAATTTAGTTCACTTCCTAAATTTCATGTTGGGCATGGCAGTAACCTAACATTTTATATCTGCAGTCGACCATCACGACATTTTTTTTGCTGGTGTTGTAGTTGATCATTTTCATTACGCAAGACCATTTATGCGTTGTAGACTAACAAACATTCATGGAACGTAGAAGGGAAAATGCACAAATTGTGAAGGAAGCGCAGACAATATGTAGTTTATAAAGCATGACATCGTTGAATTATCTGTCATTTCTTCCATCCTTTTTCATTCTTCAATGAGCACCAATACACAATAGCCTCTCATATCAGGGAGAGAGAGAAAGAGAGAATAAAAGGTCCGTATATAACTTCCACTGGTTGCAATGATGGAGAGCTTTTTATAGCCTTTTCTCCTCTCTTCTCCTCTTCTCTGATTTTCAAGCTTTACCTTTTCACAATTCATTCTATTCATCCATTTTGCGATGAACTTTCTTTCCCGTCGTGTGTGCCTCCAGATGATAATGTTGATATTAAGAAGACACTCATTCATCCTGTGTTTGCGCATTCATTTCCCCATTCAAGTTGAAATGTTTGACTTTTTGTTCGAAATGGAGGTATGTATGCACGGTACGCTAGACAAGAGAGAGAGAGGATAGCTCATAGGACAAGACAAAAGATGATGGAAGTATTTATGCTACATGATGAAGGCAGAGAAAGAAGTAAAAGTGTGTGAATCTATATATATATTCCTTAAAGTGTTCATTCATTCTAGTCTTGGGAATCTGACACAAGTCTGTCTTCTTCTGTCTCAAAAAGCTGAGACCCTAACAAAATGCTCTTTTATAATTTTCTCTCTCCTCTCTCCCTCCTTAAATTCCTTGAGCAGAAAAGGCTCACAACGAGACAA
This sequence comes from Heteromurus nitidus, assembly GCA_034687055.1. Classification (NCBI taxonomy): domain Eukaryota; kingdom Metazoa; phylum Arthropoda; class Collembola; order Entomobryomorpha; family Entomobryidae; genus Heteromurus; species Heteromurus nitidus. The sequence continues at coordinate 4,435 of JAQFZW010002944.1, forward strand.
GGTGCAATAAGACGTAAACTTTCAGATGAGAAAGAGCAACATGTTTCCATTGTCTCGTTTGCTCTTTCTCTCCACCTCGCATTTTCCCTCGAAGACGAAGACACTCTATAGGAAAAGGAGCACAGATCGGTAGGTAACGTCTCGCATGAACGATTATACGTAAGATAAAGCAAGTCAAAAGTTTTTGAGCATCGGAGAAGGAGGCAGCGTGTAAAGTATGCAAAGCTCGTCATCATCAGGAGAGAAGCAACAGTGGTAGAAGGAAGTCGTCAGTCGTAATGAAATGTTGACCTTTTCCTAAAAAGACTAGATACATTTCTATCTGTGTACACATTGTTCCAAGAAAGATGACTTGAATATGTACACACCATTATAGAGTTTGGGAAGCTTCTCTCTCCTCCTCGTCGTCGTGAGTAATGGTTCTTACTTTTCTCCCTTCGCTTCGTATTTCATTTTAAGTTGAGCTGAATCCTGACTTGTGATTGTGATGTAGAGAGAAAGAGAGAGAGAGAAAGGAGCAGAGAAATATATATAAGGTATGTATAAACATGTAGGTTTGTATGTAAACCAGGTTTATATATCAGTGTTTATACATATTTTAGAGACACACAAGACCGACACTGTTGCTACTTTTCTTGTTCCTCTTTCGAAAATGTAAATGTGAGCGTGCGATGAATGTCAATCAGGTGCGTCCTTCCTATTGTGTTGCTCTCACTTGCTTGCTGCCAGTCATTTGCATTTGAACTTGTTCCCTGCTCTTGTTACATTTTGTCTCTAGCTGGAATTTGAGAGAAGTAAGAGAGAGAGAGAGAGAGATGAGAGAAAGTTTTTAGAAGACTAACTTGTACCCTTTTGCTTACACCACCCTATATATGTACATATATTATGCAGTGCAACAGACATCCCAAGACAGCCGGACAAGTTATAGCTGCTGCTAAAAGTTTTACTTACTTGTTAGATGATCCTGTGTAAATGGATGACTTGAATGAAGTACAATTTTACACGTGCATATCCCTACTTTCTCTCCCCAACCCAGGGATGCCTTCAGGTAGTAGAAACTCCAATCCAAAAGGTGGAGAAGGTTGAAGAATGATGATGACCAACAGTTTTCAGAGGAAGAAAGGTTACAAGACGAGGGAGAGAGAGAGCTACTACACTCAAGGCACCAGTGAAGCCTTTAGATGCATAATGTACTTTTCTTAGAAGAAAGGTGCATGATTCGAAGGGAGATAGAAAAATCTTGTCTCACGTCATGTAAGAAAACCGTCTACCACCTTGCGTTTATAGATATATTTTATTTAAGCCTTTGAAATTACGTGGAAGAGAGAAAGGGTGGCAACAATTTTAATGCAAATTCTCAAAACTTAACATTGGCTGACGAATTTTACCTTCCTAATCCTCCATTTGCTTTAAATGCGGAAATATATAGGGCGTGAAGGTGTAAGCTTGTGATATCTGTGGAGAGATTTGTCTATATGTGCTGTAAAGGTACAGCATACATTCTATCATTTTGCTTCGTAATAAATTATCCACTCTCCTCGTTTACTTCTTTTGCGTATTTTGATAAGCAATGGAATTGTTTGTCAGAATTTGAACAAACTTTTTTGTGTGTCGAAAAACATGGGAAAGGGGGAGAATGCATGTTTGTCTTATATTGTTCTCTTCAGTAAACGTATGCATCCAGAATTTAAAATACTAACAACATTTTCTTCGCCAAAGTTGAGTTGAGTTTCAGATAACGAGAAACATGTGTACACGAGGACGTCAAAGGCAATTATATCGTTGGTGAGTGTGTACACTATACGCACATCCAAGAACTAAGGAAAACTGACAAGAGTATAAAACTGCTTCCCACAACTTTGTATTTTTTTCTGGATTTACAATGAGTGCCATGAGTGGATGAACAATTCTCAGTAGAATTTACAAAGGGGAAAGGAAACCATGTATATTCAAGGGAGTTTTTTATGCATCAAGCTCATAGCATAAAAATATATCAGAGATTCGCTGTGGCTGTTGCTTCCTTTCCCTAGTCTCGTGTCATTTAGCATTATATTTGACTTTTTTAGGGAGATATTTCCCAGTCCCACTTGGAGTGATGATGATAAAGAAGTAACAAGTAACAGTCGCCCAGAAAGGCAGGAAAGTAGAGAGAACGCGTTTGGATGCCTGTTGAGACTTTTAGCCACAAACTCCATTACTGTAAGACACTGTACTGCAGGTAGTAGGAACAGTAATATATATTCTGTTCGTTGTTGATACCAAAAATTAAAACATTATTTGTTATATCGTTCTTTGTTTCGGTTATTCGAAATTTAGTTAAACCGAGTTATTCGGTTTTTTTTAAATCCTGAACTCTAGAGAAGACAAAAGTTAAAATTAAACTTATGCCATAGTTAAGATCCAAATATAAACATTTCGTATTATGCACATTTATTTTTAAATCTAAAAGATTATTGGTAGTGAAAACAGGTTTACCGTTTGTGAACGAAGGATGAACATTGGTGACATACCTACATCTCATATTTATCGCAGCTCAATAAAAAATCGCCCAAAGAGAGGTTCACATATCTCCTCCAAGCGAGAAAGAGTTGACAACGAAGCAAGCAACAGAAACTAGGGAATCATGCATTATTCAACGCACAAGATCAATTGTTTAAATCCGAATCCAGAATTCATTCAACAGGAGAATTCCAAAATCTACCGGATCTACACCCGAAACTAGTTTTTGTACATACAAAAAATATTTCAGCGTTTTCATATTGATGTGAGCGCCAGAGCTCCACCAGTTCTGCTTATGTTTGGTTTTGCAAATGTAGAAGAATGAATGCCTGTTGTGCTGAGTATACATACCTACACACATACATGTTGCTATAATATGCAAATGTTGTAAATGAAGGATTTATTGTGAACTCTATGTATACTCTATTTTGTGTTGCTCTGCTTATCATTAACAACAGAGCTGGGAATTGTGTCCCTTTTATCTTCCCCACTGACTTTCTCTATACAGATGAGCATAAAGCTTACACTGACGAATGATCATCATAAAAACCAAAAATGCATGCAACATGTAACAAAATCAGAGCCTTCTCTCACAAGAGCTTCGTGTTCAATCTCTATGTTCCATATATGCTCTTCCCTCGTTCAACAAGGCCCGCTCCAAATCTTTTGTATTATCAACTGTTGAGTGTGTGTACTTTATCTTTAGGTATACAACCATTATAATACAATATGCACACAAATTCAAAAGGAACCAGGACTGAGCGAGTCTACTTTTTTCCTCTTTTTTCTCTCCGTCTTCCCTTTGATTGTAATTTGCACTGCTAGCAGATTTTATGCATCACTTGAGATACATATATATACATACATACTGTCGTTATTAAACATTGAAAGCAACGTAAGGATAAAAAAAAATTATGTAGGTACGTATATATGCATTATGTATACCAAAGGGGAAAAGATGTGAATACAGATTTGCCAACTTTCACTCTTTCTCTCTCTACTTTCCCTCAAATCCTTTCAAACACAAGACAATAATATTATCAGGGCTGCTTTTTTGCCGTCGATGAAGAAACACTTTTTTATTTGTTGTAAGCTGGTAGGAAAGCAGAGACAAAAACCTTATATAACAAACCAGCATATTTTTCCCCGTAAGTGGGAGCTGCCAGCACTTTTTGTTTGTGAGGAGCACACTTTGAGAGCATCCTTTCATAATCAACAGCTCAACAAGCGACATCAGCACAAAAAAAACTTAGACAATGCTTATACGCTTTTAGCTGGAAGAGCAGATTTTTTTTTGTTCAGTAGAACTACGTACAAATAACATACATATGCATTGTTACATGTTTCTTATAGAAAACGTCCTGCACAGGAGTACAATGCGCATTACATTACATTCATTTTCGTGCTCATGTGTGCATGTAACGTGCTGGGGTTAAGTGCATAGAGGGTAGAGATATTTTATGCGGAGAGATACAAGTAGTTTACAGATGATATATATATATTCATCTTCTATTGCATCAGAGGCTGATCGTATATCTATACTTTTTACTCTTGCAGAGGAGAACACACGAGGCACACAAGTCATACCTTTTCCCCTAAAGTTGGCAAACGAGAGGACAAAAACGAGCTTGGAACCAGAACACAATATCTTCTGGGACTTGTTTTCAACACCGATATGTGTACACATCAGCAGACACGTCCCTAAACGCAACAGTACAGGCTCGTCGTTTCACTTGTCTCCAACTTTTCCATTCTCTCTGCGGATCCGTATAAACGAAGCCAACATTAGTCAAGAAGAAACCTTTCAACCGTGCCTTCTTTTTTGGGTAAAAGTAATAGATTTTTTTTCTAGTTCACATGAATCTTTCCCACAAATACAGTATTGGAATTGGGGCGGGAGAATGAGGATTATTTCATCAGTTGCTTGCGATGCTGATCGCGTGAATGCATCTTTGAACAGATGTTTTGAATTCTCTGGAAAATTCACAAAACTGAGTGGCAATCTTCAGTCAGTTGGCAAAATCCAATTCGCTAATTTGTGTCTATGACCTTGATTGATGTATCGAATACTGTAAAGGTCGCCAACAATAGATAAATGCGGAAGAAGCTAGCAGGATTCCAATTACCATAAATATATTCTTGTTATAACCCCGCGGACTCGGACCCCTTTGTTATATTATCCCCCATCTCAATTGGGAAGCGACTGTAACAGCGGTCAAGTCAAAAGACGATAATTTAATCAACTCTTAAACAAGTAATGGAGACTGACTTCCACTATCCTCACATGCCCATTACACTTCATCATCAAAAGAGACTTTTTTTATCGCTGGAGGAAAGGAACTTTTTTTTGGTGAGTCGATGATCAAGCGCAAAGGCCAAACCCAGGGAAAAAATGATGACACCGATCTAACTACGGAACTAAACTAGGAGATTCTCGGGGTTCTGGTCAAAGAAACACTATCAAATCTATACTTTAATTCAACGAGTAAATCCACATGGGGACTTTCATTTCATCTCCGATGGAGAAAGAAGGGAGGGAGAGAGAGAGTTGAAGCCGAAACAGGAAAAATACCGAGACTTTCTTTTCTTCCTTTGACTTCCTTTCATTCACGCCAAATAACACAACACACAAGTAAAACCGACCTGTGGCATGCATCGCATTCTTTGAAAACGAGTAACGGAGAGACAGAAAAAAGACACGAAATTGATTTTTTTCTTCTTCCTCTTTTCCACTCTCACTTCTTCGTTTTCTCTCTCTGTTGCTTCTTATAAAAAGAAGTGTCTCTCATGGTATACCCATATACCAAGGAAATATGCTGGTCTTCCTTCCTCCACACTCCTTAAATTCTAATGGAGACTGTGTCAAATAAAGCGTGTATTTTCTTCCTCTCCGCCTTTCCTTCTCTTTCGTGGGGACAGACAGATCAGGTGCGTCTTCCCTTCTTTTTCTCTGTCGTGAATTGAGTGAATCCTGGAGTGGCTGACTTGATTGGTGTGCTGCTGCTCAAGGAGAAAAAGAAATCTACCATGTTTGTATATAGATATGGATGAAGAGCGGGAAAATACGTTGAGTTCCTTATGTGCAGTGAGGGTGGTAGTGGCAGTGGTACACAAGCTTATAAAAGAGGGTGACATGTTTACTGCACTCAGTCAACTATGTTTTTCTTTAAATCACCACATTCCACATTTCTCCACACGAAAAAATATATATCCTTGTGCAACAGCATATATATACGACGTCCACCGTCGAGTAAGTTTTAGTCTTTCTCCTTGCATATATACGCGTCGCTCTCGTAGATTTAAAAGAAGGTGACTTCCCTCTCATGATGAAAACCAGCCAACTTGAACGAGGAAAAATCATTCAAGAAGAAAATGCAGCAAACTTTCTCCTCTGTTCTGGTCCATTATACAGGAGCAAGGCACTCCTTTCCCTTGTCGATAGCAACAGTCACTCAAGCCTTCTTGAGGATGTGGGTGGAGGAGAAGGGTACCTTGCAGGGTTTTATGTCTTATTCCTTCACTGTTGCATCTTTTCTCCTTATTTTCCCCAAGACTGTTGCCACTCCGCTGACGGAGTTTCATTTTCGTGGAAAACACGTGATAGAACAGAGCAAATAAGATTATAAAGGGAAGCAACACAATAAAATATTTTTTTTTTGTATTTGGAAGCATCTTCCTTTCTTGAGTTGAGAGAAAAATGTATGTGAGTAGGCATAAAACACGTAGGTTCAAGTTGGTTACGTAACAAGTATTTTGAATTACATTTATATCATATACGTATCAAAAAATATTCCAGATAGCTACACAATATTTACGGTTAAATCCGCTTCTCTATAAGAATATCAACGGATGCGGAAGCTGATGAGAATTCAATTCAATGAAGATGAGAGCCACGTGATTGGTGTCTTGTGGTACGCTTCTTTCAGGAAAGGAGAAAAAACTTGCTGCCAATACCAATGATTCCTATTTTGATCTTTATTTCCTGCCCTTTTCTAGTATCGTGTGGAGTCTAGTGTCATACATATGGCTCAAGTACGGTTCTTTTTATATTATTGACTCATGGCATGCCACATAATATCGGTGTGGGATGAAGTAACTTACCCAAGTCGAGCATATATAAAATATTGTGAAATCAGACTGTTTCGATTTTTTCCTTCAGTCGTCGTTTTTACTTAAGAAGTCATATCATTATATACGGTGCATGAGGTTATATGTGTAACTGAGGCGTATTCGTATAAAAAATATACATTCGTTATGACGAGCTTGTCTATACTTGTTTCAGACCTGTTATTTTTTGTTTGCAATAAGGCTCAAGGGTCTTGAAAACCTTAAGGCAGTGAAAATTGTGCCTCATCCCGTATAAAAAAATTTTTTTTTTGCGAGAGTCTCTGAATATCAGTAATAATAACGGAGAAAGGATTGGTATGAGAATCAATAATATTAAAGGTATATGTGTAATATATGGTACGTGGGTCGAAATTGGAATCGTGTATGATGGTTTGAGCCGTGATGGCTTTCACTCGGCTTTTCCTAATATATTTCTTACTTTCTCCTCGTCTCTCTTTCACTTTCATACTCCACTCTTCGTCCCTTGTCAATATCTATAACTCAGCCAAGTTTTTTCCGCCATTTGCTCTCTCATTTTTGCTCCCACATATATATTGTCAAAGAGAAGAAATAAAGAAGTGTTTTTCTCTCTCTCTCTCTCGCTCTGGTTGGATTTCAGTTTCGCATAGTTTGGTAACAGGTTTTTTTCTCTCTCGGAGAGAGAAGAAAAAACAGGAAAACTGCCTGTGGATTCTGAGATCCAAGGAGATCAACAATATGAGATGAAACGAAGGCAAGGGCATATTGGTATATAACACGTCCATACGGTTGACAGTTTATCTATAAGTTAGGCCCCACACATGTGAGGTTATATGCATGTATTTTGCTCCAGTGGTTTTTCTAAAGGGAAGGGAAAACTAGATAAAAAAGTAGAGAAAGTTGCACGATATGACGATATAGATTACACTTGGACAGGTTAACTAAAAGAAAAAGTTGGGGAAATTACTTTGAAGACGGAAGGTACAAGGGATGTAGCAAAGTCAAAAAAAATAACTTTTTTTTTGAAAATAATTATTGCTCGAGCGAAAAAGGAAAAGGTAATGCCATATACAATTCACTGGAAATGTATCTCATCATCATCATCACCATTTTCCTACCCAACTTTGCGGAACTTTTGCGCAACCGATCCAATCCTCGTTGTACAACGAAGAAAAGCTGAAACCATTTTTTACTTATCTAATTTTAAACTGGAGAGGATATACATGAACATAACCCTTGTACCATAAGTGAAAACATGTGAAAGTGAATGTATCCCTTTAAATACTTAGTCTCTGTGAAATATCGAATTTAATTCCAACGATTTCCTTGAGATTACCAGGAACTCGGGGAGAAATGGGTTTGGATGCAACGCTGGTTTCGGTACACTTGACTGATATTTTATTATGATTACTTTTCACGCACATTTAAATCGGAGTGGTCGTGTGTTTTCCGCTCCACAACACTTCACAAGGAACGGCGAAAGTTCCCTTTCCTAAAAAATACGCTTTATCTGGGGAACCCTGTAATTTCCACGATACCCTTAACTGCGTATATTGTACAAGGCCTGGAAACCTTTTGATTGAAGTAGAAGGTTCCAAAAATATCGAACACGAAATGATAAGTCGAGAAATATTTCTTGGAAGATAAATTTTTCAGGTGTAAATTTTTTCTCGTCAAATAAATAAGACTTGCAATCCCAGTCAGCTTCGCTGATCGCTAGTATACTCATGAAAGTTAACGAAGGAATATATTTAGTTCAGTTAAAATATTAGTTCACTAAAGTTGACCTTCGTGCTAAAAATAAGATCAAAGTATGAACTTACGTAGATTTCCTAATCTAAATTTATCTCCTCGTATTTTAAGACGTCGGTGATTATTTTTACAAAGCAGTAAAGCACGGGCATTCCAGGCGGTTGAGTACTCACACATTTCCTAAAGATGTCTCAATATTGTACAAGATGAAATACCTCGCCTGTTCACAATTTCAAAAATTCTGCGAACTATATATTATATTGCATAGGTGAAAATTCATCATTTCCCCTCGTCCGACGAGTTATGTTCCCTTGATAAGGGTAATAATAAGAGCTCGACGTTCGTTTCACCGTCCCCATCATATTCCTCCAGTGGGGCTTATACTTTCTTTTTTTACTGGCGTAACGAGTGCTATAACTTCTGGATCAAGACCAAGCATCATTCTCTCTTTTCTTGAATCTTTGCACTGTCGAGAGAATATCATCAGTTGCTACTTCATAACAAAAATGATGACTATAAAGTGCTCCTGGGTTCAATTGCTGTTGTGTCAAGTTTTTGCATATCTATTTTTTCTATAAGGATAATATCTATATTTACTTGCTTATATTCATCACACACATTCTCCTCTCTCTCTCTGGCTTTCCCTCCCGCAGCTACTTTTACTACTGATGCGACCAAAGATCCATAAAATTCCTTTAATGCTATTACCAGTATTATAGCTTCTGCTTTTCACTCACTTCTCTCTCTCTCCCTTCGTCTACCGAACCAAAAACTAACCCTTTCAACTTCCCACTCTCAGGCCTCCCCATTACCTCTCACAATCTCTTAACTGCCACGAGAAGAAAATAGAAGCGAAAAGCTCATACTATTTTTTGACCTGACGAACAACGTTCACTGCACTACGGATTCATATCAATGCAAAATCATATCATGATGCAAAAAAACTCTATATAAAAACATGCTCTCTTCTTACTATATTATTATCATTATACGACATAATATGATGTGCATTTTGCGTCAAAACGTTCTTCCACCCGAGAACATTTACTGCCACATATATCTCAAACACTTCAGGAGGTACATGCACACGTGCGCGCATTAAATGATATCACAACGTTTTTTATTATTATCATCTTTTCTTGCGTGTGAATCCTTGTGTCAAACTTGGAGAAGAAGAAGAAAAAAACAGGAAGAGCATAGATCTCTCAGCTAACTTCGTAGAGTAAAAAAACTCTAGCATTCCTCTCTGTTGCTTCTTTTTTTCATGCTTTATTCCCAAAAAATATGATCGTTGGTTTGTGTGTGTGTGTGTGTGTGTGTGTGTGTGTGTGTGTGTGTAACAAACCATTACGTCGTAGAATTCATGGCCAACATAGTTATACGGTAGAGCACCAGTTGTGGAGTAAATATGCAAAATAAAACGAGCCTTGTTCCCTCACAAAATACAAGCCTCGAGGGTCCCCTAAAATATACGAGCTGTAATATACTGTCTTCCTCCAGGCTTCCTTTAACACCCCTGGAAATTTTCCTCTGTTCCTCCAACGTTGTATACGGACATATATTTATTACAATTGGTAATATATGGCTGTGTACTACTTCATCTAAAAAACTACACTTTCCTCGCTGATTCCCTATTTTCCAAGTTATGATAGTACAATTAGGCGTCCGGAGAACGTAGCATACAATGTATTTATATGCATACATGTCTTCAACCTAAAAAAACATTCTTCAATTGAAGTCATGCACACTTTCTCCCAATGCATTTGCGCAAGAGAAAAACACTGCATATTTCTACCGCAATCGCATACTCGCCAGAAAAAAACGAAGAAAATTGCTCACTATCAGAAAGGAACAGAAATATGCAACAATTCAAATACTTGGAAAAAAATGAGTCAAGATTGGATTCTATTTGTTATGGAAGGTAGGATAGTTGGGAATATTAGGTACTAAAAATAATGATGAAGTAAAAGGAAGTAACATGTGCAAGTTGTGATGTTAAGTGCTTATCAGTAATAGCTCGCTTAACATTGAAATAAGAACAATTAAAGACGAAAGCTTTCCTTA
>JAQFZW010002945.1:0-14833 GCA_034687055.1 Heteromurus nitidus
TTTATACCTGAGATCATCAATCTGTGAAAGTACGGATGAAATCCAAGAGTTACATGCTCCAGGCACCCCTCGTGAGTAATCAACTAAGTTACTCAAATCAAGTTATCACTTTCCAAATTCTTAAAACCAAACTTGAATTTTGTTCTTGTACTTTTACTACAAAAGGTGGAGAAAATTTGCTAACAACTTTTGGAATTATTTCTCAAACTTTTTGGAAGGTTCCAACTAAATTTCTTGTACCTTCAAGAGTTCATTAACAAAAACGGTATGGAATGAAACCGAATAATGCACAATATGCTCTACAAACTGTCCGTGAACACAAGTTCAATGGTGCCTCGACTTGACATCGCTCAAAATTCACTTATAGGTGGGTTTGAGCTTCGTAGTCCTTTCAATAATTGGTATGCATTACCAGATTTCAAATCCTGCCATTGTCGAGAGCAGCGGAATGTCGAGCGCCGAATTTTAAATCTAAACACGGAGTATGAAATGTACTGCACAATGTACAACCAAATCGATGCCAAAAAATCTCGAAATGCAAAAGTGCAATTATATGCAAATATAATAAACATGAATTTAAAAAAATGAATAGCTTTTGTAAAACAGTATTTGGAAAAATTGTAAATTTGAATAATATCAGTGTTATTTATTGAATGTTATTCAACACATTTAATGAAATCAATGCTAATCTCAAATTGAATATTTAAATATTACTCTTATCCTAAATTATCTAACAATTCCATATTGTATCACAGTCCCCGCCTTAAAGATTTTACACAAATATGTACGATTTCTATCTGTAATGCAATTGAACACAGTTCCAACTTCCAAATTCATCCAACAAGAAAATGTTTGATAGAGTACTACTATATTATTCTATATTACTAGTTTCACAAGCCTTCTTACAAAATCATACAAACAACCCTGCATAACTTTCAAATTCTTTTCAGGAGAGTTCACTTACACTAATTTTTATATATTGTCTTCAGAAATAATTATCGATACTCCCACTAGTGTGAACCAAATGGTGGTAGCTGCTCCTTGTCAAAATTTCTGTCGATAAATACTTCAATGAAAATAATAATTGGTTATTCTAAATTTTGGGCAACGATTTTTCTAAATTTTGGGCTAAGATATTTGAACTGATAAAATTAATACGCACCTTCCCACTTTCAATAACTTAGCAGTGCTTACAACCACCATCCATTATGTCGGCCATCGATTTATCCTGCAATATAGAATTGAAAATTGAATAGGCCAATTTATTCCAGTATATTCATGATATTTGGACTGAAGTTTTACTTAATATGTAATTCACCTTAATTTGTTACGGTTAAATCGTTGCCAAGACTGTTGGTGAAGTTGAATGCCATTACCAATCCCCTAACTTTCTGATATCACCCAATATTGATTCACGTAGCGTAGAGGGATCCACGGCCCACATTCTACGACCCTTTGGGGCCTCGTAAACACAATCCGCCAACGGGTACGGATCCTCACTGTCTCGCCTTGGTTTAAAAAACGCTATTTTACAATTCTCCAACATTTCCCTGACCATGCTACCGTCCGCCCGGTCAAATTTCATCAGTGACTTGACAATCAAAGGAGCAACTTTTCCCGATAACTTAAGGCTTGACAACAGTTTCAAAACTTCAATGTGTCTCATTTGAATAAAGGGAATAGTAAGCTGGCGCAAATTTGGGAGCAGTAAATCCTCGTGTTCATCCACCTCCAAGTCAGTGTAAGTGTTGTAATATTGGAACGGTGCCGTGATAGTTACCTTCTCTAGTCGGACAAAATTACACTCACGCACAAAAAACTCACGAATATGATTCAAACTATTCAATTGCAGATATAGTTTCTTGATCGAATCACCACAAAGCTCCAAAAAATGTTCGATAACAAATTTCAAACCAATGCTGGAGAAATATCGTAAGCTAATCTTTACGACACTAGGGGCAAGATACGGACCCATTCGGTCAACGAAAATTCCAAACGGTGCTTCCTCATAGAAATCTTTCATCGACATCATAAATTCTTCAGTTTCCTTCAACTCGAATTCCGAAAAGTCTCGCTTGTTATAGCAGGTTCCTTCTTCACAAATTGTCAATACATCGATCCTATTTCCAAATGATCCTTGTACATTCATGTTTTCAAAAAACCAGCTACAGCAACCTCTAATAATCTTCACGGCACTGTAATCCAAGCGATCTAGAATCGCATTACAAACCTAAATTGAATATAAAATATTTGCTATAAACGCCAAGCTTCAAATAATTGTAAAGCCTTCGCTTTAGTGGATTATCTTGTAATACATATTTACTTACCAAGTCATTGTCCATTGCCTGGATTATTGGAAGTGATAAATTTGTTGCCCAATCCATGTCGCGTCCGTTATCCATATCCAATCAGTCGATATACTAAAAATCCTTGATATAAATGTTCAGTCGAAGCAACTTGGTAGCATTCACATCGACAATTTTATAGTACGAGCAACACAGATATTAAAATTTTCAAAACCGTCACTAATTTCAATATTGGAATAAAATTCTGAGAACCACACGACTACGGAAAGTGACTACTCCATCGTCAAGGATGAATTTAACACTCACGGACAGCCGTTAAATCAGGAGTGCCAAAATCAATTAAATATAGCTAAACCTGAATTGCCTAACCTAACCAATCATAATACCCAACTCCCATACAATTACAATTAATAGAGTAAAACTATCGAACCAGAATTCATCATTCATCGAACGAGATTAAAATATTGAGCCTACAATTCAGGCGGTAGAAACTAGGGCATTTCATTGAAAAGGCTTAAATCAATACACAACATTCTTTAAATTTGTTCAAAATATATTTTGGCTTTTGCCACAATGTCGTCTGTCAATAACCGTGAATGGAACAGAGCCAAAGTTGTGTCGGCGTGTGAGTATTTCTCCATTGATTCGTCCGACACGTGAATATAAAACGGAATCAACTGACAAACTTCAAAAATCTCCTTATTAAGTTGTTGATCGGTGAAGTTCTGAGGAACAAGAGATTTAAGCAAGATTGGATGTTTAGGGTTGCGGAGTTTAAGCTGGCTCAGTATATCCAACATGATAGCTTCACTTCGAATCATAAGATATGGCAATTCAAGCACATCCAATTTCGGTAATATATTTCTGCTGAGTTTTCGACACGTTGGGTCATAGGGTATAAAATTCTGAAGCGTGAATGTCAGGGAAAGTTTTCGCATGCCTTCATATCCGGTCCAGTCTTCACCGCCCACTATTTTCAGGTCGTAAGGGGAAGGTAAGTTCAGATACAACTTTTCAACCTTCTTTGGCGCTGCCAGTAAAAGCCTCCTCAGCAACACCAACCCACTTTTCGAACAACCACGAGCAGAAAATTTAACAATTTTGGGCCCCAGTAAACCCTTAAAGTTACCCATAAACCGATATAAAGTGTTTCGCGTTTTTGCCGAAAATGTAGTTCCATACGCGCATTGTTTCACATCCATCTCCGGTCCAGGTAGCTCAAGGTCTATGGGCTCCCAGTCAAAAACCTCCAAATCAAAAGTTGAAAAATCCCTTTTGTCGTACGTTTTCCCATCTATACGCACGTTAAAAGTGGTTGTCCTTCCCGCAAATTCCTCAGCAAGTAAAACGTCGTCATGAAGTGCGTTACAAGTGACCCTCAATGTTTTCAGAGTTTCATAGTGCAGACCACTCAAAATGCCACCCCATATCTGTCAACCACAAAAATATTGACCTTAAAATATGTCCACGCCTTGATTGTTATATCTGGAAACTTCCCTTACCAACGAATTTGTTTGGATTCTTCGAAATGCGGCTGGGAGCCAATTGACATCAGATTGTCCTATAATAAAAATGACGATTAAAATATATACGCAACGTGTCACCATTTTCATTACATAGGAAATCCTGGATACTTACTATTAAATGGCGATCCCTCGTCTCCAGATTGTGACATATCGACCATTGCAATTCCTTCTCTTGTCGATCATCGGCCTTTAGAAGTACGGAAAATAAATATTCTCGGTCAGCTGCAAAATAAATAAAAACTAACCTTTAATTCTTTTCAAAATAATTCAAAATTTAAAGGGTTTAGCCACATTTAGTGTTTCCAAGACCGCCGAACGAGGAGGCACCCTTTGTTGGTCTCATATGTTTTTTTATTTTTATTGTACATATGCGTATTCATAACAATGTATCAAAAGTGTATATACAAACCAATGTCATAAAATTAAACAGACTTCATTCTAAATACATTTCACAACTCGACATCTCACATTCTAAATTCTCTTTGTAGACAATGGATAGTATTTTTATGTTTTGAATTTAGTAACTTAACGTCCACCAATGCTACATGATTTCCGTATGGATAATATACCGCACTTGGTAAAGTAGGAAAAATCTCTCTAGTAATAAATCTAGGATCAAAACCAACTAGCCCGCAACCAGTATACAATAAATTGAACGTTCGGTAGTCGAGCACATCACTGTTTAACAGCGATTTAACATACAAGGGAGACTCACGGTCAGTTCGTTTAAGATGACATAAAATCCTTGTCACACATGGATTCTTGATTAAAGCAAAAGATAGCTCCATTTTTTCTAACATCGGCAGAATATTCTTTCGATCATATAATTCTGGCCGCCACGGGTTACAATTCAAAATGGGACAAGTTAGTACCAATTTTTTAAGGTTATTGAAGCGTTTCAAATTGTTTACAGATAAATATGGTATATCTAATGAATTGAAATGCAAATACAGCTTCTCCACATTTTTTGCAACAACTTCCAAATACATGCCAAACACATCTATCCCGACACGGCTAATATTCTTTGCACAAAATTTGATTACTCGCGGATTCAAATGATTCTCAAATAATATTAAAAATTGGCCCAACGAATGAAATCGGAAGAAACAATCCACGGCACGTTGATAATCCTTGCGTGAAAATTCCAGGCGTCTGCTTACTTCCCACTGCTCAAAATCACGCTTATTGTACACTCTTCCGTCAAATCGAATTGAGAGTATCACGGTCCGTTTAGATAAATCCTTCACCAATACAAAGTTCCACGCAAAGTACCGGCTAACGACACGAAATTGCTTTAAAGCATCGTAGTAAACAAACCTCAAAATGCGTTCCAAAAGCTACATTAAATTAGTGTACACACTAAATTTAGAGTTGCTCAAAGTTAAATCAAGAATTAGGAAATACTTTACTCGAATTACCTTCGGATTCTTCATCACTTCGCGAAACGGGCTCACTTTTGATCGTACCTCCTGAAGACACGGACGAGACATGGCGTTGCCCATTCCAAGAACACGACATCTAGACTCAAATTTTGCATTTTCATTGTGTGGGACAATGTACTTGCATATTATTTCAATAAACTAATGAGAAAAAAATAACGACTCACAAATTTAATAGAAACAAACTTCAGATGAGGTCGCGCACATTGAAAAGTTCACGCAAGTAATTGTTTCTTTCCTCAATGGTAGATACAATTAGGGGTTGCACATCTAGATATGGCAAATTCAACTCCTTATCCACTCGCAACTCACGAATATATAAATTAATACTATTGTAGCATATTCTTCGAAACTCAGTGGAAATTCGATTGTCCGAGGGAATGGTAGAGTAGACACGCTCAAGACGTAGCCCCGCCAAACTGTTTATGAATAAAACAACAAGATGGTGACGCAGAAGCAAGAATGGCAAAAAGATCTTCTCAAGATTTGGCAGAAATCCTTCAAATCCAATCAAATGTCTATTACTGGTGACTTCAAAGCAACATACTGGAACGTCCAATTTCAACGTCTTCAAATTTATCAGCGGCTTAAAAACACTGAGTGCCGTTAATGCTGCTTCAATTCTGCAGGTAGCAATTTCCAAAACCTGAATAAAACTCCAATGCTTTTGAAAGAGTCCCCGGCAATCATTAAAATTGAAGGATGCACTGTAATCCAACTTAATTGATGGCGGACACTTGTTAGATATATTGATAAAGTACGTGAAAGTTAGTCTATCTCTACGGCTCCGAATCGTGACACACCAAACACACTTTTCGTTCAGACAATCAAGAGACACCACACTCAATTTGTTACACAAAAGGCGAAGATTTTTCAATGTTTCAAAGTGCACGTGGCTCAGAACTTTTGCCACCAACTACAAAATACACAAATCAGGCAATTATTTTGGATTGCAACATCAAAGGTATATTAAATCTCCGATGCCCAACTTACATGTGGCCTTGTCTCCAACGTTTCCATAAACCACGACGGTTTACTGGAATTGTCAGGCTTCCGTTTCACACCTCGCATCATGGTCGGATTGTCTGAACTTGACCCAATATTCATTGATATTCAATGGCAATGAATTGAATGTAGAGGAAAGTACTCTGGTTGCCTTTTGTTAAAGTTAGATTTATTGAACCGTTTCTGAGCGATTGGAACGAGGAAATAGAAAATTGGCAAGTTTTTCAAAAAATCATTGCACTAACACCTCAACAAAATTCTTTGAGAACTAGCTTGTAGGGTCTGTAACGATGATCAACCTTACAACCTTTCAGGGGGCTACTTTCCAAAATTGCACTGAAAACGCGGACGAAATATTCTCAACTAATGACTTCTAAAAATATAAAAGTAAATGATGAAATAATTTTTGTTTGGTTGCAATATTTTGTGGTTTAGCCATGAAATATTTCATGTTACCAGGACCCGCCAACGTGGAGGCACCACAACTAGGTCCCATCAATATTTATTTTCAGCTTTTTATTCATAATTTGCATTTTGTAACATCAAAGTGTTAAGTTATAAATTAGATTATGCGGTTTAGAGCCATAGTGGCTATTTTCACATTACATGTTTGAATATAATAATATATCGACATTTTGTTATCATATAATTAGACAGAATTTGAAATCTGTATCACACTACTTTAGATTATTTGACAGAATTTGTTACCTGTATACACCACTAGATTCGATTTTAAACATACAGTTTGAAGTATGTAAAATTTCCCGCTATATTTTAATCCGATGATATTAATTCACCTCCAAGATGTAATACACTAAAAAGAAAATTGAAACATGTATTATTACATACATATTATTCCATAACCCTTTTGGTATTTTAAACGAATTTCATTTACCCAAAGCACGCCCGCGCTAAATCCCGTAACTCCAGTCTTTCGTCGTCCCAGAAACCCACAATGGTCTCGATAACCTCGTGACAACCTTCGTTATTGTTTGTCAAACTCAATTTCAGGTTTAACTTTGTGGAAAGCAATTTCAAAGCTCGAGCTTGTTGCATGATGTAGCTGAAATAGCGACAACGAGGAAAATGCTATAGTACACTTACAAAAATTTTGCTTTAATGACGCGGGTTTGCTACTTACAAGTACACACAATCCGAAATACTTCGGAGATTGGAATCGGCAGATCCTTTAGCAGCGGAGACTTTGGCGAGCACATTGCGACAAAATTGTAGCGCAATCACTCGGTTCTCTTTGGTTGGCTCTGCATTCATGAGTTGCTATACAAGATTCAATCGTAATTCTTCAGTTACTGAAGAAGTTATATAATCAATTTTTTAAAATTTACATACAATACGATGGTTTCCACTGCCCTCCAAAGTTGCAGATGTCTTCTCGGTGAGATGACCCTCATTAGTTTCACTGCTCAGTTTTTCTACCTATAATAATGTCCAATAAGCTCGCACCAGAAATGATTAAGAAATCCATTATGCAATCAAGCGACAATCTTACATTCACAGCATCGGCAGATGGCTGCTTGTCCAATGAAGTGTTCTCCGTGCTGTCCAAGTGTGAAGCATTTTCATCCACATATGTCTCCTGTGGTCCTCCTGAGAGTGACGTCTCGCAACTGCATACCGTTTCGTCAATGTGAAGAGCATTGTCAGAGTCGCTAGAATTTTGCCAATCACCTTTAAGGAAATCAGGTGGATCGCTGCAAACGGTTTCCAGTTCGCTGTACATCTTGGCACAATCCACATCAGAATGGGCACGGTCACCCAATTTCCGCCGCTTGTTATTAGCGCACAGTGCCACTTCAGCCACATACACCTGAATCATGATACAAGGTTTTAATTGTGAACCTAAAACACCAAGTTAACCTAATCTAAACTTTCTTACCTCAGGAGATGCTGGAGGCGCTGGATCCTTTTCTTCACTCTTGGGATGGGCTTTCCAAGTTCCAACCATATCGGCACGATTAAAGTGTATTAAACACTGGCAATGCTAACTTGATTAATGGGGTGTTACACTGCAATATTTTGAAATATGACTCGTATGTGTCGAAAAAGTACGTAATGTTGCCCACAGCAGATGCACGAACGGCAACAAAATGAATAGCACAAACTCAAAAATTATTGACTGACAAAGATTTGAAAATATGACTGCGTAGAATGTTGATGAACTTCGTAGCGTAGTGCACAACTGACTGATGTTGATCGGCGAATTGCGAAATACTTATATCAAAGCATTTTTGATGGTGGCACAGGCAAACTAATAATAGTAATAATGTTTTCTTAACTCTTGCTATAAACTGATGCCAAGAATTTCTATTTTAGACAAGCATGCAAAATAGTATGCAAAACACGAATAAATATACTTTGCAGAAGAAACAAAATTGTAGTGATATGAATCTCAAAGAAACGTTTTATCCAAAAATCAAACAAATTTCCAAAATACAAATACTATCTACAACAAATTTTGAAATTATTATTCCAACACTAATATAATTGGTTTTAGAGCTAAAACAATTAAAGAAGTAACAAAGATCAGAAAAATGTCACTACTAGAAATAATTATAAAGGCACCCAAACAAGAACATGTTCAAAATGTAATTGGACTCATGTTGGTTTGCTGCATCGGGGATTGCAGGAGAATTTTCAACCCATTCGTCCAAGACACGTTGATCCTTAATCAGCACAGATAAGTTTCCAAATCGACGCACCAATTCCTTATGCTTGTCCTCGTCGTATAAGGTGTCTCGTTTTCTGATTAATTTGCCTCTAGGAAATTGACAGTCATGTTCCAATGTTTCTACCAATCCTTCATGGCAATCACAAACACCGAAAATAGTAGAAATATTCATCTCTACGTGCGCCTTGCAAAATGCACCAGGGACGCAGTCAAGTTGCCATAACCCGTCATCCTTTAAATTGCAAGCCTTTCCGACAGCGACGACACATTTTTGTGTTTCTGTATTGAAGAAGAAAGCCAGATGAGTGCTCAATCCGTTACGACAGGAACAAACTTGCTGAATTGGGTCGCAATGAAGATCCCCTTCGCATTCTTGGTTCATTTTACAGACGTCACCATACTTCTTCGAATCCGATGATGCGCCTTGTCTCATCCAACAGGCGTCCAAAGACGAAAGTAATCCGTAAACAATGCAGAGTAACAGCAGCATACTCTTCCGTGAATGCAGCACCATGATGTTTCTAAAAAGTAAAAGTAAAGCCATATATATTTTTAAAGGATATGGATGTTTCGATTCACAATCATTACTTAATACGATTCTTACATTGATCAAATGATGGTTCCACCGGGTTTAAGAAATGCAGTTCAGAGCCTTCCAAGTGTTGATCTAAAATCAGCATAGAAAATAAAACTTCAGAATTATTTAGACTCTTGAACACATAAGTAGTGGCCACGTGTTACATAAATATTCACAAAAGAAATATACCGGATTCGCTGTCAACTGTATTTGGTAAACTGTAGTTTGTATTAATTACTCAGTCAACCTAATAATTGGCATAGGTATGGAAGTTTTGTCGAAGGGTAAGAACTGACAGGTACTACAAATTGCTAACAAAATGTTTTCTACACCACATCAGAAAATTCTTTGTCCAGCTGTTGGAGTAATTGCAGTTCAGCTTTCAAGAAGAACTACAGAGAAAGTAAAACGTAACAATAATCAGAAATACTTGCACAACTTACTAGACTTTTCAAGGGATTTAGCCACAAGTAGAATCAGGGACTTCACGTGCGTCGTCTGAGATATTTAAAATTGTTAAACTACATGTTGAAACTGAACCGAACCTGCTCGATTTATCACTAGGACAGTCGCGCAAACACGTGAATTTCACCCTGATTCGAATTGCGTTTCCAAGGCTACCACGTGGAGGTATCCCTTTATAGCCCCGTTAGTTCTTTATTACTAACGTACATAGAACAGCGTATAGTCAAATAACAATATGCATTTCAACATCATAATACAGTATATTCAAGACTCCATACAAAGGCAATACATAATATTATATAACAAAACATATAAAGTAAATACAACAACCTTTTATAACACATTGCTCAGGCGCTTAATCACGCGAACGTGGTGGCTGCTTAATTTATTGACATCAACCACCGCAAATTGATTACCCTCCGGGAAGTAAAAATGCCGCGGTAAAGACGCCCCATCCCCAGATGGTAACCAGTCAGGGTCCACACTAGCGATGAAGCAATTATTATACAATGTATTCCTGGTTCTAATGTCCAAAATGTCCTGAACAATCGGTGAGCTGACAACCAATCGAGATCCCGGCCTTTCGAGACTCAACTGGCAAATTATGTTTGTCATGACATAGTTGTGCTTCAGATAGACGAATGGCAATTCAATCTTCTCCAGATTTGGAAGAACTGCCAGGCGTACGTAAGGTGTTGGCTTCCACTCGTTGCAATTCACAATTGGGCACGTGAGTACAAGCTTCCTCAAATTTTCGTAATGCAACAACTTATTTCTCTCAAAATATGGCATTTCTATGCTGTTGTAATGGACATAAAGTTCTTCAATTCTATCAGCGATGAGAAGTAACCAACATTCAAATATCTGTACCCCAACGTAGTGCACATTCTTGGCACAAAACTTAACAACCGTAGGACGGGCAATGTCTTGAAACGATTCCATGAAAATTCCTAACCGATCACGTGCGTAAAAATATTTTTTGCCAAGCTCATACTCGATTGGTAGGAAATAACATGGTCTGTGCAAGGTCCAGCTTGTAAAGTCTCTTTTATCGTATGGCTTTCCATCTACTCGGATACTAAGCGTGTATATACGCGAACCAAATACTCTTTTCAAAACCTCCGATTCGTGAAAAAACCGGCTAGCCAATCTCAATTCCTTCAGCGTCCGAAATGATACACGCTTGAGTATGTTCATCAGTATCTAAAGATACAAACCTGTAATTAGTCTTACTGAAAAACCAAACGTCATAAATTACGTACAATTCTTTGATGTATTCAATTCCTTACCAAGCTGTTCTCGATCACCGTACAACTTCGTCGGTTCGCCATTATGAACTCCCTCCAGGAAGGTAATCTAAAATAAAAGTAATGGAAATTCCAACAAACCACGAATTGGGCGATTTAAAATTAAAATAGCAAAGTCCAAAAAGTAAATTCTTTCACCGATTCGAGGCCTCAACAAACAGCTCAATCCAAACTTGAAGGATGTGTTTATCGGATGGCATACTTGCCCGATTTCAGTTCAGAAATTGAATCGCAAAAATAAAATTTCTAAATTTTAATTCTAAATTTTTCAAATAAATTCAAGTTTCAAAGGGATTTCGCCTTGAATAATTCAAGTTACCGAGACCGCCACTAGGAGGCACCCTTTAGTGGTCCCATATGTTTTTTAAATATCTTTATTTCGTCATCATTTCACAAGACAAAAATTGTGAATATTAGGGAATGTCTACAATTGACCAACTAAATCAAATCTACAACCAAGATCATCTAAGCTTATCATAATTAACGGTAACATACAAGGAAATTAAATTTATTCTGCCTCGAATCCGTTTCCGATGACAGCTTCCCCCTCAAGGCCCAGCTTGGCGGAAAACAAGCTGCTTAGCCGAATCTTCAAATTTTCATTGTGACACATAACGCACCACATCGGGTTGTCATTATTCTTTAATTCACAAGAAACATTTACTCCGAAACCTTCTCCTAATTTGGATGACGCGACCAATAGTCCACGGAAGATGTCAAGTGTTTTGAAGTTGGAAGTATCTTCAATTTGCATAGTAATTCGCTTCTGGATGTCGCAGCCAGTAGAGGAAGGTAGAATAAATTCTACTTGATAGGGTCCCAAGCTTGATGCCTCCGCCATGTTTTTTTTCTTATCTATGAAACTGAATACAAATTCCAAGATATAATTAAATCAATAAATTTGAACCTACAAACGTTATTTTTTCTTATCAACTGGTATCAAATATAACTTACCAAATAATTCTTAAAGAGAAACACTTTTCGTAAAAGCAGCTCGTCCCTGCGTGGAATAATTGCAGATGACCAAATAAATTCCGAAAAAGACTAAACAATTTAAATCAACTTAAAAACTTCTGTCGTGAACTAGCATACAGGTTTAGCTATGTCCTTGCAATACTTAAAAATCCTACAAAATGCTACAAATAGTAAGCAACTGCTTCACTCGCTACTCATTTAAAGACTAAAACTCAGAACAACTCGAGCAATATCAAAATGTTTGTAACCGGAAACCAAGACATTAGATTACAAGAAGCAGCTGAAAATTCATGTTCTGTTTGATGAAATCTTGTAATTGTATTGGTCCGAATAAAAACCTTTGTCGTAAACTCATTTGGCTTCGGTAGAATACTTTTCTCGGTTGTATTTACATAGACAGAAGACGTCAGCTTTTTATTTGACCGGTCCGTTGTGGTAACCGCTACATTTGGAACAGGTGTTTCAGAATCCACTGGCACCATGGAGACTCGTGTTGTTGACGTATATATTTCATCCGCATCCGCAACAAATTTGTTTGTTGTGTTCTTGCATCTACCTCCTGGTGCGTTATCGTATCCAAGATCACATCTACAAACACCGAGCCTGTCCGAAAGTTCTTGACTAATCTCCGGTGCGCAATGGGCACCAGATACGCAGTTGAGATTCCACAAATCCGTATTGTCGAATGTGCACATCCGACCAACACCAACCACACACTTCTTTTCTAAATCGCCGTAGAAGAGTGATAAGTAATCGTGAGAGTCATTGGGGCAAACACATTGATTATATCGGCACACCAACTCATCACGGCAATCATCATTGCGGCCGCAGATTTCCTCGTAATCACTCAATATTACTTTTCCAAAGTTTCTCTCAGATGATATTTCTGCCCCGCTCGAAACATTTGAGTAGTTGGCCGACTGAATATTTATGGTGTTCGGTTTAGGGGAATGACGATCGAAAATGGATTCCCGAGGTTCGCATTTATTATCTGCGGTCTCTTCAAAACGTTCATAGCATGAGCATTTCCCGAAAATAGTAAGGAAGCCATTGCTGTTTTCCTTGCAGTAAGCTCCTGGAACGCAATGTAGCTTAAACTCGTCTATTTTGGAGATCACACAATCAAATCCTACAGCAATGTCGCACCGCTCGGTAGCGTCGTTGAAGAAAAAACGCAGTCGCGTACTTGAGAAATCCGGACAGTCACAAATTCCTCGGATCATGTCGCAAACCAAATCTCCCACGCACTCAGAATTCGTAGCACAGCCGCCCATATACTCCGCATGTTGCACAAGCGTGGCAACACTAAAGGTAGCAAGTAATCCATAGAACATACACGCCGTCAACAATTTATTCATTTTGCCAGGGAGTGTCTGTTAAAAATATGGATTATTTATTAGAGTTTATATGATATTCGACCAAATACTCCATAAAGATAATGTAACTTACCATATAGCAACCGCGATATCCTTTTGCACTGCACCGAAAGTAATAATTCACCAGATGAAATGTTATAACGCAGAACTTTTCCAGATGTACTGATATAGTCAATTGATTTCTTATACGAAATCCGCAAAAACCCAAAAACTTTAAAACAGTGTTTATTTCACATGAGTTGCAACGCAAAAACCAACCTGGATGTTGAAATCTTTCAATCTTTGAACTAAAATAACTTTAGTAAATGATTGAGCAAAAAACAATCCCTATTTCTTCATTGGCACAAAATCCAAACTTAACGCCACTCACTAAGGTAAGGTCAAGTAGGTAAGACAAGACAGTATGAGGTAGATGGCCCCTTTATTCCGCAAATATTCGGTGAATTTGACTTCTCAACAAGATTCGCAAAATATGATTAAAAATCGTCGTTGTGAAATTGCTTACTGATGTATGTGACATACAAACTTAGGGAGTGATTCCAGAGTACACGACAGCGATCCCAAGGCGACAAACAACTCTGAGAGCATTGATGACGACGAGAGCACCGACGATGCGCCTGGCAACAATTAACGCGAAGAATATGACGAAGCTAAACGCGAAGATTACCACAAAGAAATTCGCGAAGGGAAACGCGAAGGAATACGCGAGGAATATGACGAAGGGAATCGCGAAGGGAATAGCGAAGAATATGACGAAGCTAAACGCGAAGAATAACACGAAGAAATTCGCGAAGGAATACGCGAGAATATCACGAAGGAATACGCGAAGGAATACGCGAGAATATCACGAAGGAATACGCGAAAGGAATTGCGAAGGAATACGCGAAGGGAATCGCGAAGGGAATCGCGAAGAATATGACGAAGCTAAACGCGAAGAATAACACGAAGAAATTCGCGAAGGAATACGCGAAAGGAATTGCGAAGGAATACGCGAAGGGAATCGCGAAGGAATACGCCAGGAATGTGACGAAGGGATTCGCGAAGGGAATCGCGAAGAATATGACGAAGCAATACGCGAAAGGAATTGCGATGGAATACGCGAAGGGAATCGCGAAGGAATACGCCAGGAATGTGACGAAGGGATTCGCGAAGGGAATCGCGAAGAATA
>JAQFZW010002946.1:0-14829 GCA_034687055.1 Heteromurus nitidus
GTTGGATCGTACAATTCTTTGTATGGGATGGCCGAAAAGCAAAATTTGAAGCAAATTGCTCTCCTCGCTGATCTCTGCTGTAATCTTTTTTCCATACACGTACAATATTATTTCAGAAGCACCACAAAATAAATGTGCTACTTTTACCAGATTTTCCAGATATCAACAAAGGGAACTAAAATTCGGCTCCTTAATTTAATCGCAGATGGACGAGCTTTCATTGACGAACAGGTGAACAAAATGGGGCTTTCTACATGCGAAACTGAGCAAAGCACTATTGACCACTCGAGATCAGTGAAGAGTAACAAAACTTTGGCAGACTTAACACCGATCGATTTTTCTCGTAGGCCATGGCTCCAGTTTACATCCGAATACCGAAGAGTACTTTCTCCACAAGAAGGAAGCTGTCGTTGTGGCTTGAGAAAAGTGACCACGCCTAGTTCACATTCACAACCTCCAACATTGTCCCCGAGAATTTGGCATGGACAAGATTTTGACACGCTGTACGAGTACAATTGGCATTCTAACCTTGGACTTCCCAACAATTTGCATAGACTTTTATGTGGAGGGTCTCTTATAAATGACAAGATCATTTTAACGGCAGTAAGCTTTTCAATGAACTACGAAATGTCTTGCTCACACAAGTAAAATCTAGAGGCAGTATACGACTTTTGTGAAAGGAATTTCAGATATTGTAATAATTTGTCTATGCTAATTATGTTCATCAACAAACATTTTATTGTGCAAAACATTGCTATACATTCCTACAGGCTCATTGCATCGGCGACGTCGATGCACCCCCACAAAAGAGATCATTCGTTAAATTGCGAGGGAAAGACAGTTATTTTGATGACTACGCCAACGACACGTATGCAATTTATTCCTTCGTTAATCCTGACGCTCAAGCAATACATCCCGACTATATGGGACGAAAAGGAACAAAAAGGTGGAATGTGCAGTAGTATTTTCAAATGTTGCTAAAAAACTTTCGCTGTAATAATAACTAATGTCCTTCCTTATGTTCAAATTGAACCATAGGGATGGAAAATCGTACAAGTATGACCCTTCGTCCTTCGATGTGGGCCTTTTGGTCTTAAACGACTCTCTTCAAATTGACAATACTCCAGACCTCGGCACAGCGTGCTTACCTTTTACAGGCGAATATCAGAAGATAGAAGGAGCCATGGCAACAGTGATTGGTAAATTATAATTATGACAAAATTAACCGTTAATCGTCGATACAAAAACAAATGAAAGTGCTCCCTTGGTTGGACAGGAAACGGGTTCTGGCACAAGGGTACTTACGGCGGATTATCCACAGTGCCACAAAAACATCAGTTTAAAATTAGCGATTTGAACTTGTGCCGACAGCAGTGGTTTAGTTGGCATCGAGTTGATATGCAGACAGGAAACCTGTATAAAGGCTTTGATAACATACTCTCAGATGCGATAATTTGTTGGGGCGAGGCAACCGACGAGAATTTCACTGGAATAGCTTCGGTACGTCAAAAACCTGATTCCATATTTACTCAATTTACGTATGTAAGTCTGCGCTTACGCAGTTGTCTGTGCCAAAAAAATAATCTAGTAAAATTTAGTAATTTTTTCCGTGGTACTGGAAGTAACTGCGAGGAAAATCGTTAAAAAGCGTATAACTTTTTTTTTGGGAAAATTGCAAATTTTTAATTTCGATAGGGTGACTCAGGCTCCTCCGTGTTTATACCAGCAGCGAAACAGTCGCCTGGGAATGCAGAAGAACAAATGATTCAAGTTGGGTTAGCTTCCAGCACAGTTCCCAGAAAAATTATTTTCTACGCTGAATATGATAAGGTGGAACTTCCCGACGATCCTCGAATTACTCAGCTCATGACGGGAGTGATGGGTGAGTGCGATTATGCTAAAAAAGCCAAGGATATCTTGAGTTGATGTTGCTGTTAGCCCTTTTGGTTACAGCATAAAATACGCTCATTTCATTCTCATAACTTGTCATTTGATAAATATGATTATTCTGATTTCCGCAGACCATGAAACCCTTTCCTTCATTGACTACATATCCTTTTACCACAATGTAGCTTGGTGCTCCAGAGAGTCTCTACTCGAAAGAAAAGTTGCGAACAAAAAAGGGCTAACTTAGCGCAAATATTATATCCATTTTCCAGCTTGATACAAATTAAGTTTATACAGATATCAATAATCATGATGACCATTAAAAGTATAGTTGCCAAAATGCTAAAACTACGTATTACTCATTTATTTGCGCCTGTGAGAGGCCTCGTCCGTGACCGGAAGGCGTGCAAGTGTTGAAGTGCAGTGTACGTCATTCGCCACCTTGGACAAACGGAACGAGAATAATAAAATTAATAAATATCTGTGCGATCATTGTGGAAAAATTGTACTCACAAGGCGACGACACCGCCTCATTTTGAGAATATAATTATAACCCATATATTTGTTTGGTGACAGCTTACATACTCTCTGATGAAGCATGCAATTTTTCTAATAAGGTTACACAGCGTATAAAAGCGTTTTCAAGGATGATTTACTTAAAAACTTCAATCGAGGCAGCTGCAACGAACGGTGTTTGGAAATTACAAGAGCTCGTCAGACCTTGACAT
The DNA here is from genome assembly GCA_034687055.1 of Heteromurus nitidus. Classification (NCBI taxonomy): domain Eukaryota; kingdom Metazoa; phylum Arthropoda; class Collembola; order Entomobryomorpha; family Entomobryidae; genus Heteromurus; species Heteromurus nitidus. Next base: position 2,616 of record JAQFZW010002946.1, read on the forward strand.
ATTGGATTCAATCTTGATGATAAATATATAAAAACACATAAATGTCCGAGAGTGAATTGTAGTCCGATTGGGATTACTTACTTCTGTAAGAGAAGAGGTCAACAACACATCACATTCTGTACTCAATCCCAGAATTTTTTTGTAACTCGGGAATAAGAGACTAGCTTTAAATTCTTGAGTTGTCTTCATAAATCAGAGATGTATTACATTCAGGGCGCCGCCTTCCTTTCAACAGCGATCCTTTGCTTGTGCTTTGCGAAGGCGTACGCACAAAATGATGTATTTCCTACTCAACATTTCAATAACCTCGTTTTCCCAAATTCTCAAAACTCGAATTCGACTGTATTGCATTCCTTCAAAAAATATTGGCAATTTCTGGAAATATTTGAGGCTTGTTTGTACTATACATTTCGTATCCAAACCCAACTCTTTTCTTGCTCTTCAGACAAGTTTCGCGGAGAATTGTATTAGACACATGGGATGCGTCAATTTACACACGTCATCTAACCAAACGACAATTCAAATCTTGCAACTACTCCGCATCTCTGATCCATCTGTCGCAACTGGGCAACCTGAGGATATACCAGTTTCAACAAAATATTTCACTCCCACCGATATCACACCGTTTGTGTTGTGCAGTTGCCAGCAGTCTGTGAAAAGGACTTTACGAGAATTGGGAACAGTGATTCTCCCAACTTTTACTTTTTCACCCAAGAAATGCGTACGATTCATTTTGGCCTGCCGGACTACATCATTTTACCCCTCCCACCTGCAACTTTCACTAATGAAATTAAACTTTTAGTTTCCTTGACTTCACAAACGAGGATTGTCGCGCTGCTTGAAAACGCAAAGTCCATTCAAATGGTGCGCTACGCAACTGGCACGTATACGGTTCAGGCAGCATTCGTAAAAGAGGTGGGCCACCAGAATGCATTGTATCTACGAAGTGTAGTCCCAATTCCATTTCCTCACTTTCCCAAATCGAGACAAGAAATTGATGAATCGTGGCTCCGCTTTCACTCTCGACGAAATAAACAACGACTGGGACAGGCGACGCTGAGAGAGAGACTTCGTTACGATTCAAGTTGTGTCCTGGATGATAACAGTGGACCATTTCCATACGCAGACGTCCAAGTTTGCCTACAAAGCTTAATACAGAATGTATATAAATGCAGCTGGGAATGCCGACTGTGGGAAAATTATGCTGGAGCGCCGGGTTTTTACGGGAATTTCCATCTAATCAGCGATGGAGCTCGATCTCCTGGACTGAAGTACGTAATTTTCCTGAACGAAATGATGTATCGCAAATAATCAACTGTCCTGATGCTTTTTCGTCCTTTCTCGATAAAAGACTGGGTGATTGTTTTATTAACCGTCTCCATTCTCTTCTGGACCCTTCACATGACCGGCTTCAACATCGTTCCTCCCTGGTTTTGGCTCTACTCAGCGATCCTCGAGCAAGGCGATTCCCGACTGAAAATTGGGAATGGGAGAAACTGGCAACTAATTTTGGCATGGCTCCTTGGCTGTTTCCTAATACGAAGCATATACACCTCCTCAGTTTACACGATTGTCACCATGAAACCAGACCCGAAGAACATGCCGCAGTCTTTCAATGCTCTCGTTTTCAACAATACTTTGCCAACGATGACATTCGGCTTCTCCCTTGGGACACCCCAACTGTGGGAATATATCATGTTCTTGGGAAGCAAAGGCACATTATATTTTCATGGCTTCAGATCCTGTGATTTCGCCAAGAATTTGAATAAAAACATTGTCGAATTGACGTCTGTGGATAAGTCGCAAATTATCGATGCAATCCTGGAGTTAAGAAAGGCATCCATCAAATACTTTTGCAACGTGGAAATGGAAAATGTGAGTGAAACTAGGGACATCAGCGAGTGGGAAATGTTTGGCATTGTCTATCATAATAATTGGGCTCAGACAAAGCAGGTCATTCGTGCACTCACTCTCTTTACGAGGGTCTCTATGTTCACCAACACTCAACCCGATGCATTTTCTCAGTTCCTCATTTGGACTACGTGGAAGTCTGATTACTTTTCTAGGGCGATTATTCAAGCTGTTCAATCCTTGGTGGAAACCGGCGTGGTAATGTTTCATCACAGAAATTTTGAGAATTTTCAGGATAAGGCATACATGAACGGGTTGATGATTCGTGCGATGAATAGATCATGGCGAGAGTTGAAATTCAGGAAGAATCTGATGTATGGTGCTTTAAAAACGAGCCGATATTCCAGAGAAAGTGAAGAGACTCTAGGGGGCTCTTGGGAAGTGTGATAATAAATGGTGCATTAAGAACCTGTAGGATGATTGAAGTTTTAATTGGAGAAGTGTTTATTGAACAAAAGCAAAACGCAAACTGAAGTGACAAAAATATTGTAAAATACATATAGTCTCTTGTCTGGAGACAAGAGTGTGAACACTATACTTACTTCTACACACACGTGGATGTACCTACGCACTCAAAGGCATCAATGTGTATACATTAACTTAGTGCCTACTTCGGGATCAGTGGGCATCACTGAGCATCTCTTACATATACGTACGTAGGCATCATTGTGTGCATCTACTGCGGCATCATTTGGGCATCAACTTGTATGATGCTTAAAATCTATACTCTAAACAGTATTCTAATACTGTGCTCAAATATGCTCATTCTGGAGCATGTACATACATATAACTACAGGTCAAGAGTGATATAATAAAAACTTATTCTTACAGGAAGATTTGCAAGTAGTGTGGCTACTTCATCGAATTTGTCTGTACATGTCAATTGCTGTATTTATTCTTGAAGTTTTACACAGTTCGATCAAGACTGCTGGGGTGGGGACATCTCGGGAGATTCTCGTTTGAAAATACAAAATTATAAACCCTACGTAGCAAGATGAAAGTATTCATTTTATAAAATATTTATTCGTACTGAAATTACTTTTCACTTTGGGTGAAAACTTGACCTTGGCTAATTAACTATAAATTTTCTCTGCCATGAAAACTCGCGAAGCATTAACATTGATTAACTATTATATTGAACTCGAAGCTATGAATAACAATTCCCCGCATAATGACTATGATTACATGCTCGTGCAAGAATAGGTCATCCTCTCCAAAGCATGACTAAACAAGTACATTCCAATGGAAACAATTACAGTTGCAAATATCCTATTTGTGTTGCCCTCTGCGCATATATGATACCGACAACTATGTTCACCACTCCCGTAATAAAATTGCACACTAAACCCCGACAAATGATTGACAAATGACAAAAGATTTGATGGTGCTCTCAGACAAATTAAATAATATTTTGTTTTTATTTATTTATGTAGATTTATATACGACATAAGCACTTAAAAGTTGAGTATGAGTAACTTATTTGCAATTTCATTGCTCGTCCAGTTCCAAAATCATTTCAATTAATAGAAAGTAATTAGTTGAATATATATATTTATATGTGTGTCTCTGAGATCGTTATCAATTCACAATGGACCATTACGTGTAAATAATACTGGTACGCACCTTCCACGCAAGCTGCTAAATCTCATTCCTTTCCTACATTTGTTTTTTTGCAAATAAACTGTAGCGGCAGCAGCTGGGGGAAGAACGCACTTTGGTCCGTTCCCAAAGTATTCCGTTCCAAACAATTCACTTGGAATTTCTCCAAAAAACACGTTCTCTTTTCACATCGCGTTTTAGGTAGTCCGTTGTTTCCTCCGAATTCGACTATCACAATCCATTCATCCGTCTTGCATGGTCCCTACAAATTCAAAAAAAATATGTGCATGGACAAAATTTTCAACACAAAAGTATTAATTGTTTTTGGTTTTGTGAGGCGACACTCTTTCCAGCTCCCTTCTCGTAAAAGCACCTGTGTGTACGGCACGAAACCATCCTCCCCGTCCACCGAATTACCGAATTAGTAGTCCAGCCTTCCTCCTCAAAAGTGTCAAAACAGTCACAAGTGCAAATTCCGAACGGACTGCCCCCCTGCGCACGAAGTGTTTGTCCATACCCACAAGGATTGGATGTACCAGAGAGGTAGCACTTTCTGGGGTTCCCATGCCAAACCCAAGGATTACCTTCATGAGACTTGGGACATCCGGGCACACTCTCAACTCCCTCCACTACGTCAGCAGCGCTTTCATTATAACGATAATCTATGTCAACCCCGCGGTAACCCGCATTCCAATCAGTAATGATCCGTTCGAATTTTTTCGATTTTATGCGAGGGAAACTGTAACCGCTATGATAGCTGTAACCAGGCTTGCAACAATAATGGCAAGAAATTAAAATGGAAAGTAGAAATAAAAGAGCCGTTGTTACTTCCTTCATAATGAGCAGAGGTAAAATTTTTGTAATAAAGACATGAAATTTATGAAACTTCTGATCACTCCCTCAAAAAGTTGTACACTAAACCCGAGCAAGCTTTTAATGTCACTGAGCGTATTTATATTTCGAGTGAAAATTTGATGCTCCTCAGTTCCTCGCCGCTCGACTGAGGTTGAAATTCATCGTCACGTTCTACTTCTAGCATTCCATGCACGTATTCCATTGTTTTGTTTTGAACACGTAATTTCGAGATGATAAGGTTTTATGCTAATCTTCAAATGACAAAAAATGTTACATTATAATTTCTACGAATATGTGATGGTCCTCTGGTCAGTCTGTTCTTGACGTGAAGGTGAAATCCAACAAAAATTGAATATAAATATCCATACCATTTGATTGTTTTGAATTTATTTTACAAAGTTCAAGTAACCTTGAGAGTGTGCTTTGGCATTACGACCTCTGGTCAACATTGAAGAAAAACTCGATTTCTCAGTAAAATATAGCTGTGGTGAGATCATAGATCATGCCGAGACAATGATATGCAACCACATGACGTTTGCGAAGTTGGGATTGTCTCGGGTGGGATTTCAAGGACAAAAAAAACTTTGAGCTTTTCAATAGAATACACGAACGAATATTTTAGCTTAGGACAAGAGTACAGGAGTCATTTATTGAGACATCAAAGTTCATTATTTTATTACTTCATAAGTACAACTTACATACATTGACATTCTATAACTAATCCGAAGTCCAGATTAATCTGAATCTTGTCCACTGCCAGGTTGATGAAGACTGGAAATATGATAAATCTCACTTGGATCGGAGTCACTGAAGAAAAGTCGAAGAGAGACTTGAGCACAAATGTCTACAGGAATAAGCATTTCCAGCGCAGAAATATTTCCACTCTTCGAGTCTCCAGCCAAGTTCGGAAAGCGGAAAACTTTGCATGGAAGCCCCCTCTCAACAGCTTTCTTCATGAGGAGCTCCCCCACAAACTTGGAGACGGGATAGGCCAAAGTCGTCTCCCCATCAAAGTCGCCGACTTCAGGCCAGTGTTCGCTGATGTCCCCGTTTTCATCCAATTTCGTCGCAGTACAAAGCGTGGATGCGTGGTAAACATGTTTTAATCTTCCTTCAGTCGCAAATTTCAGAATGTTTTTGGTCCCCTCCACATTCACCCTCCTCGCATTTGCGTTTTCACAGTATTCTTCCTTGTCTTGTTTATTGACAGCACAATTAATGATACCTTCCACGCTGACTGCAATCTCGTTCCAGACTCCTTTCTCCATTCCAAAATGATCTAAAGTGATATCGCCTCGGATGCATCTCACCTTGCCCATGTCCACCTCACTCGCCATCCCCTTCAACTCAAGAACCTGGCAAAGCCTCTCTTCTCCGGAGTATCCTTCCTCGGAAGCCCTCACCAAGCAAATGACCTTAGAAATTTGAGGCATGTCCGTCAACCCCTTCAAAATGTAGGATCCTAAACAACCCGTGCATCCTGTGAGAAGCACAGTTGACATATTTTGAGCATTGACTCCCTCTCCTCCACTGACTGCTTTGATGTCGTCTGGCAAAACACTGTCCCTCCGAATCAGGTCACTAACTTGAGCAGGCGTGACCTCGCCTCGGATGAGTTGGAAGAGCTTCTTTGACAAGAGATTCAATGTGTTGCATTCCCTCAGCTCATCCGCAGAAATTGACAATTTATCCCCGAACATCGCTTGCATCAAATTCTTCACTTCGAGCAGCATCAACGAGTCGACGCCCAAATCCTGGAAGTCTGCATCCGGCTGAATAGTATCTCTATCATCCAGCTGGAGCGTGTGTTTGATTATCCGCTCAAGCTCCGTCTTGAGGAATTTAAATTTCGCCTCTGGCTCGGCCTGCGACTCAAACTTTTCCCAGAATTCGTCTGACTTCATCGTGATTAGATGAGCGGATGGAAGGGAAGCTGTTTTCCAAAGCCTCTCATCCAAATAATTGGCACAATTTGGAAAATATTTTGGGAGCATCGAGGCTAATTCCATGTTTAGCGCGCAGGTTTGAACTCGCTGTGACTTGAGCACGTGCTCCAGTGCGGAGAGAGCTTGGAGCGTGGTTAGCGGCCTCAGTCCGGGAATGTCCAACTCGGTTGCAACGCCAACGTCTCCCCACAGACCTACAGGTTGGGTGGAACAAAAAAGGGATTTTTTTAAATTCAAAAAATGTCTGATTTTGAATTGAATGTGAACTCTTTACCCCAGTTGACGGTTGTTGCCGGAAGGCCAACCGAATTCCTGTAGTGAGCAAATGTATCCTCAAACATAGTCGCCGCAGAATGATTAGATTGACCAGGTGAGCCAAGGAGTGCGGCCATCGATGAGAACAGGACAAAATGTTCGAGATGCATGCTCTTGGTGAGTTCATGCAAGTTCAGCGTTCCATCAATTTTCGACTTGAAGTTACGTGCTAGCCTCTCCCAATCTTGGTTCTCCACCAATCCGTCGGATAATATTCCTGCAGCGTGCATGAGTCCTCGGAGAGGTGGAAGTCCCATTTCCGGGACTTTGCTCAAAAGCAACTCCCTACATTCCTCAAAGTCTCCCACGTCAAGTTGGAGTGGAATGACATTAGCTCCCTTTGAATTCAGTTCATTAATTTCCTCCTTTACCTCCGATTTTGGATGACTTCGTCCAGCGAGAAGGACATGTTTCGCCCCTTTCTCCAGCATCCACTTGCACACTGCAAATCCAATCCCACCCAACCCTCCAGTAATCAGATACGTGCTTCTGTCGTTGAACAACGGAGTAACAACTTTAAATTCGCCATTGTTATTATCCTGTCTCACTTCCGGCAAAGCGCAAACTATCTTCCCAATATGCTTCCCTTTCTGGAGATACTGGAGAGCTTCACGAATGTTAACTCCGTCAAAGAGAACGTGAGGAATTGGGCGGAAGCTTCTTGATCCTCTCAAAAATTCCTCCAATTTCGCTTGTAAACTGGAGCATAGTTCCTTGTCAATACTCCCGAGGTCGACAATTGTGTATTGAACATCTGGGCGGAGCTTGTGAACCTCGTCCGGTTGCCAAATTGAGAGCTTGCTCATTTCCACAAAGCGTGCTTCTCGAGCACAAGCATTCAATGAGGCTTCTTTGAAGCCTTCGCTGGTTAACGAGTTGAGAACCACGTTCACACCTTGGCCCCCGGTTATCTTCAATATCTCTGCGCCATAGTTCGTGTTCCTCGAGTGGAAGACGTTTTTGATGCCCAAGGATTTTAGATAATTTCTTTTTCGCTGGCTCCCCGCAGTCGCAATAATTTCAGCGCCGATATTCTGGCAAATTTGAATCGCTGCGAGTCCAACTCCTCCGGATGCCGTGTGGACGAGAACAGTTTCGCCTGGGCGAATATCTGCAATATTCACTAAACAATGATATGCAGTCATGAAGACAGCGGGGATCGTCGCAGCTTCACCAAGAGTCAAATTCGAAGGAACTTCAATGACATTCCCTTCTTCCAGCTTCACATGACTTGGAAGAGCGTTGTTCTCGACATTCATCCCAAACACGGCGTCACCAACAACCCATTTCCCAACTTTGGAGCCTACTCGCTTCACCACCCCAGCAAAATCAAATCCAACTGCGTTCAAGTTTTTGAACTGTTCGGTTGGCTTGAGGACGCTGAACAGATCTCGGAAATTGAGGGCGGACGCCTTCACCTCGACTTCGATCTCGTTCTCCTCCAGTGAAAATGGGTGGAGAGGTCCAAATTGTAGGTCCCCGATAATTTTTGTTTCTGGAAGGATCAGCTGATAGCGATTAGTTCCCGGCGGGATTTTCAAATCCTTCAAGGCGGGCTTGTAGCGTTGAAACTTTGGAGAGTAGCGAGTTCCCCGTGAATCAAACGACACGAGAGAATCCTTCGATCCACTCCAAACCTCGGAAAAGACGAGCTCGCCCCCATTTTGGAGCTCATCATTCAAATCAATACATTTACAAAGGATATCCATCTTTTCATTTCCAAAGGATCTAGTCAAGCCCCAAATCGTGCTGGAGTGGAAGTGGGACATGTTCCCATCTTCAAAAGCACCCATGCCTCCACTCGTAATTGCGATTAACTTTTTAACCGTTTTCTGGCTAAGAAGTCGAATATTCTTAACTGTGTAGAAATATGGTCGAAGAATGTCTTCTTGACTGGTTTTGCTCTTGTCCAGTGACCAACAATAGACAAGTCCTTCCACCGCCAACGAACTCTTTGATAAAGTGTTGTACACAGTTTGGAAATCAGACTCGCTATCCATTCTAATTTTGAAAGCTGTCAAGTCTTCATTTTGCTCATAGTTTTGTCCGACCTCCACCACAATTACCTTCCGTCCTGAGCAAGATTTCAATTTTCCCGCCAACCTTGAGGATACTTGTGATCCCCCAAAATGAAAATGAATCCACGCTTTCTCTCTGAGAATCTCAGGAAACACTTCCAGATCCCTCATTTCAGTCCGAAAAATGCCAAACAAGGAATGATTCGGATTTCCTCCAGGAATGACTCCGCCCACTTGAAATCCCGCTGAAGGGAACAAACTTGTCCATTGATGTTCCGTCATTGTACAGCTTTTTCTTCTCAGAGTCTTATCCTGGAAGCGCCAATACCCTTCCAAAAGACCCATGATGAAAGTGATGTGGGTCGTGACTCTGGTCGTCTCCCACAAATAGAAAGCGCCATAAGGTCTCAGTAGCATCCTGACGTTCCTCATCGTTTCCAGGATATCCCTCGTCGCGTGTATGACTTCGGCGGCGAAGCACAAATCAAAATATTCTGGAGTGAAGCCCTGGCTGAGGGGATCCTCCTCAATGTTCAGTTTAGCAAATTTCATATGTTTCAATCGACTGGAAAACTTTTTCTCCGCTGGAGCAAAAAAGGAGGAGGAGATGTCAGTGTAGGTGTACTCATACTCGATTTCCAGAAACTCCAAAATTTCAATAAGATTCATGGAGTACGCTCCAGAACCCGCACCCACCTCAAGAATTCGAATCGTCCTCTTTTTCATTTGAGAACGTGACCATGTGTCCTTGACGAGTTGGAGATTGGAAAGGATGTGTTTCCAACTATCGTAAAATGTCACTTTCGGAACGTATTCTTCATAAAAGTAGGCTAAAGTGATGACTTCTTCTTCATTGTTTCCAGGGCTTGGGAAGAGAACATTAATTGCAGACTCCTTCCCCTGGAGGATCTTGCTCAGTTTCTTCCCTGCCGTTTCGTACAGAACAAGACCCCTCATCTCCTTTTGCAAGTCTTCGCCAAGTTCGGAAGTGTCCAAGGCATCCTTCAGAATCTCTGGAGAAGGAGGTTCCCTTACAAGTCTCCATGACTGTGATTCTTCGTCTTCCTTCTCTATAATTCCGTTCTCTTCCAGAAGTCCCATGTAAAATCCAAACAATTGACTGAACTCTTTCTGAATTTTGAGGTCAAGGAGGAGGTCATCCTCTTGAAACACTTGATTTACAGTTGGTCTCCAGCCACACTCGTACAATCCAAGGAGAATGTAGTAGAATGCAATCGTATCCACTCTCTCCAGAACCATTTTCAAATCAGCTGGCCACTCGATCGATTCGGTTTCAGAATTCATCTGGAAATTGGTCAAAATCCGATGATTCTCGAGAAGATCGCATCGGTTTTGTAGAGGACCTAGTTTTGGGCGCCATTCTTCCTCCCACATTTCTGGTAAGGGGGTCACCTGTTGCGCCAGAACGGACTCGACTGCTTTCACCGTCGTTTCCATGAATTCTACGGAACTCATCGAGGCTATTATTTTTCCGTTTCCATTGACCAGTAGGACACTTGGCTTAGTTTCATTGTCTTTTTTAATGATGGAGTGAACGTAAAGGTCAGCATCGGAAGATCCTGGCTCTGAAAGCCAAACACACTTGCCGATTTTGATTGGGACGTGGAGCTTCTTCCTCAATTTCGCCCGTTGGCTGACAACAAGTGCTTGTATCATCGCGTCGAAGAGAACAGGATGAATTAAGTAGTCTCCTGAAGAAATCCTAGTTCCTTCCTCAACTTTTTTAAGCTTCCCGAAAAAGGTGTGTGTGCTTTCGTCTTCATCTTCATCCTGCCAAAATTTCTCCAAACTCCTGAACGCCGGACCAAACTTCAGACCTAAACCTGCAAGATCCTCGTAAAGATTGCCACAGTCTTGAGCATCCTGATCCTGAGTAGAAATTTTGTCAAGAAACTGTTCCACATTGAAGTCAATCTTGGTATCTTCTGAGGACACCGCTGGTCCAAATGTAGCTCGACAATGTTCCAGCCACTTATTCGAGCTGGACTCCTCGATTCGATGAAAAATCCGGATATTTATATCGTTCCAGGCTCCTCCTCCTCCTCCACTTTCACTGTTAAATTCTGCCACAGTTTGAAGCTGATAAGTTTGTGAGTCCTGAAGACAGAAGGGCGCTAGAATCTCCAAATTCTCCACTTTCATCGGGCGATTTGGGCGACTAAGAATATCAACGGAGGCCTCAATAGTAGCCAGTCCAGCAGCGAAGCACATTTCCAGGTAGCCTGCTCCGGGAAAGATGATATGTGTCCCGACAACGTGGTCCTTGATGTACTCTGCCGAGTTGAGACTCAATCCGCATTGGAAAAGCTTCGCGGAGGAGGCATTCGGAATGGCGCTGCCGACGAGAGGATGAATTGGACTTCCCGAAACTGACATTAAATCTGGCCAGAACTTCTTTCCAGTAGAGAATGGGTACGGAGATAGACGGACTTTTTTCCTGGAAAAAAATTGATCGAATCCTTTCCAGTCAATGTCCACCCCAGATACGTACAGCTTCGCTAATGTTTTAAGAAGAGTCTTCCATTCATCCTCGTTCCTCTTCAGAGACGGAAGGTACCTGATCCTGTTCCTGTCGCAGTTCGCCATTGTCAAAGCGGAGAGAATTGGGTGAGGCCCCACCTCAACAAAAATGGTGCAGCCCAACTCCTCAGCAGTTTTGCTCGCTCTCAGAAATTCCACTTTCTCTCTCGTGTGCTCAGCCCAGTAGCTTGAATCAAGGGCCTTGGAATCAACAACTCCTCCCCTCACTCCAGAAATGTATTGACAACAATTTCCATCAAGCTTCCGCACTCCTTCTGCAATATTTTTGTATTCGTCTAGAATCGGATCCATGTGGCTTGAGTGAAAAGCATGTGTCGCCTACAGAGCAAGACACTTGAGACCAGCGTCCTTACAAAATTTCCCAAATTCCATGACAACTAACGAGTCTCCAGCGAGCACCGTTTGTTCTGGCGAGTTGATCGCCGCATAATCCAGTAACTTTCTTGAGTCACCTTCTGCAAATTTCAGCATTTCAGCTTCCACCTTTTCAGCGGGCGCTCTAATGACGAGCATTTTTCCTCGAGGGAGTTTGTCAATGAGCCGACTTCGTTCCGCCACGAGTGTGAGCGCATCCTCAACGGAAATTATTCCGGCGCAGACAGCAGCTGCGAATTCTCCCAGACTATGTCCGAGGACGAAATCAGGCTTGACGCCTCACGACTCCCAGAGTTTGAGGAGAGCGAATTCAATGCAAAATATCGATGTTTGACTGAAGATCGTTCTGCTGATGTCATCAATTTTCGTGGTGGAAGTCGACCAAATAATATCCTTGATATTGATGTTGTATTTAAGTTGCAGGATTTGGGCGCAATAGTCAAAATGCATTCGGAAGACGGGAGAAGTGTCATAAAGCTGCTTCCCCATCCCATTGTATTGGCTCCCTTGTCCAGTGAAGAGAAAGCAGACTTTCTCCTCACCCTTCCCATTATTCACTTCACTTCACTCACTTGTTGAGTACACACGCACTTTTCTACTGCTGCTGCTACTTATACAAAAAATCAGTTCACA
>JAQFZW010002947.1:0-14806 GCA_034687055.1 Heteromurus nitidus
GTTATTACCCGCAAAACCCGTTATTCCCCACTACCCGCGGGTTATATGTCGAAACCCGCGGGTTTTAGCCATCTCTGATACATATGTGACTGTCATCTGGTTAATGTGTTACACAATGACCAGTAGCAAAAGACAATGCGACCTCAACGATAATGGGATCTGGTGAATTTGTAAATTGGAGATTTATTCATTCCAATCATCTGACTGGGATGTTGGAAGCTACACTCCTAGCTTTTTGCTAGAATCTCCTTTCATGATGAAGCCTTTCTCGTGGGCCGTTTATTAACTTGCATAATAGAAGTTTATTAACTTGCATAAGGTACGGGTATGATGATAATAATGCAAATGACAAATGAAAAATTGTGCTGCAGTGGATTACAGAAAATCCTATGAGTTAGACGAAATAAATATGTCATTACGTTTTATATTGCATAGATGCATACAATTTGCTGAAACCCTATAGCATCTCTGCAAAATAATCGAAAAATTTCGTTATACAATTATTTAGTTTTCCCCTCTTTTATTAAGGAATTGACGGGTTTCATGTAAAAGCAATACATAACACATCCATCAATATTTTGGTAGACATCATCACGACCTAGACTTTCTTCTATTGTGTAGAATAAGAATTACGGCAGCAAGTATCTGAAATCATAAAATATGCAAAGAAGTTTGGCATTGTCAGAGGAAATTAGATCATTTCGATGAGTTGACATTCATTACAATGTGCTGACTTGCTCCCTTCCAAGTCACACAAGATGTGTCTACAATTTCATACCACAAGCATGCAGAGTCCAATAATGGCTAAGGTTGCATCTTTCAGTCCAACAGCATCGTACAAAGTTCCGGACAGAGCTGGTCCAAAAGCATTCCCCAGGGAAAATGTTAAAGTGAAGATGCTCGACACTAAACCATATGTCGCAGTTGTGTCAGGAAATCCTTTTGCGCTGCAACACATCACACATACATCAATTTTACAAAAGTTCTTCATTAATTTATATCCTCTCTCAACTTGCTGCTAACCAATGGCAGCAAAAGTTACACTTGTTCTCGTCATTTAAGTATTTGCTTCAAAATGGTCGAGAAGACTGTAATAAAATTCTCATTTATGCCTCCATTCTCCTTACATCGCAGATTCCGATGCGTACGGAAAGAAGACCATAATTGAAGATCCTATCCCAATCCCATGGAAGCAGAGCCCAACCAAGGTGACCCATAACAAGCTGAAAATGCAAAGAATGTGTTTTGCCTTATAGTGCAGTTTTGAGACGAGTTTTAAGAATTTCATTAAATTTCATGGTTCATGCTTACTGCTCCTTAGAGATAAAATCCAACGGCCCTAGGAGTACAAAGCCAATGGCAACAAGTACCGATCCACTAGTCATGATAATGACTTTGTCCTGGCCAAGTCTATCGGAAATTTGACCCCAAAGTGGGCTACATATCGTGTAAATTCCTGTTGTCACGCTAAAGACCGCTCCAACTTGTAACGAGCTTAGATTGAACTAGAAATGATCACAGAAGTAAACTTCATGAATACTTATTGCACATTTGCTGTAATAGAGTTAAGAGTAAGGTTCGAGAGCGATAGTGGGGTAGTTTGAACTGTATTTATTCAGTAGAGTAAATGAGTGTGACAATGAGTATCGTAAGAGAAAAGGTGTGCGTCGGCACGAGAGAGAGACTGAATGTGTTCTGACTGTCCGTCAGAGAGCAATGAGAAGAGTGAGAGTGGCAAGTGACGAGAGTTGCTTGCCGTTCTGGAATGTGCTCGAAGTGTTAGACTGAGCGCGTTAGAAAAGGTTTGCATGGGGCAATGCCGGATCCACCATTTGCTGTAATAAGTCTCAAAATAAAATGCATAATATAGCTTTCATGGTAATCACTATAATACAAGGTCATATGTAATTAGCCTTTTTACCCTATCAACACCTTAAAAACTAAACTTTTTGTGCATATTATCCTCCTGATACCACTTTAAAGTGTACATTGACGACACAATTGCAGCTTGCATGTTCTATGCCATATATGTCAGTAAATAGTCGGTATGCTTGTTTCATATGGTCCATTGTCCTCAGTCTTTGTCTGGTTGAGGAGTTTGAAGTTTTTAATTCGGTTGGAGACAAGGGAAGGTAGCATCCAAACCACCACCTTGCCACGTCAAGCTCGGGGACATTGATGCAAAAAAATTTAGGAGACACTTATAAGGAGTGTACGTTGTAGAAGCCTGTCCGACTATCAGCTCTAAAAGATCGAGTGAGTAGTTTGCAAAGTTTCTGGGGCAACGTAAATTTGCATGCACTCTTATGTAAAATTGAAATTCCAATGTAGTTCTCTTATGTGCACACAACAACAGTGATTATATTTCTGCTTCTGGAAGCGGATCTTCCTATTACTCTGAAGTTATTCAACTTCCTTTTTTGTACAAATGATATGTATATTATTTACACAACGTACATAGCTTCCAGGAAGCTCATCTCGAAAAAAGTGACAAATGCGACTTGAGCTTGTAGATGTATGCATATTGTTTGTTTGTATTTGTGTACATGAGTCCACGTCTGTAAAATTGACGAATTTGAGGAGAGGCGTAGGTGTACGGATATTTGTATAGCATCAAAGACGGATAAAGCTAACAAGATTAGAAAATGCTGCAAGTGCAAAGGTGCAGAAAATGCAATACACATCGACACATCCTATCAGCATTATAACAAGTTGGAGCTGAAGCATCTCTAAGGATATCTTATGCAAATACCATACAAATTTGCCCTCTTGTAAGCAAATGGAGGAATGTATATTTACAAATTCCACCAAAAAATGTTAGTATCAGTCAGACGTCCCTTAAGTTTACACAATTTCTTGAAAATTGATCGTTTGATGTCCAACGCCAGACTTTATAGGCAAGGGAAAACTCGGAAAACGATTATGGTGTAACATTTTCTCCAACAACACATTCATCTTTTGGTTCTCTCCACATAATCGGCACCCACAAAAAGGTCATGGAAAGATCAAAGCAGTTGGAACCAAGAAAACATGGCAAGCCCCCCAAGCCATCAAACTTTTTATCTCACCTGTGAAAACTGAAAGTTTAGAAGTCCATGGAAAACATATACGAGGAGAATTCACCTTCCTGTGTCTCGATTTGATTTACTGATAACTTAGAGACATGGAAATGAATAAATGTCCCGTTTCCTGCCAAAGATAGTGCATGAAAATACAAATGTTTCCACCGAGTTTCATAGCTGTAGCTCTTCTCATTTCCGAGTTAGGCATACTATAAAACTAATCATGAAATATCCTGGAATTTACCCATTTACACACATGTTAAAAACGTTGAAAGAGTTCAACGTGCACTGGACAAGGACAGGATGCTGACAATTCGCAAGATATCTCAAAATGTCCGTGTGGGTATGACCTCTGTAAACGTATATTGTGGCATCCATACTTGGCCTTTGTCTTCAGTGTGCCAGACGACTTTCCAAAGTGCTGTCCCCGCAACAGAAAAAAATGGAAGCTAGTGCAGCCAACACAGGAAGGTGAATTCTCCTCGTACATGTATACCAATGGAAAGTACACCAGTTTAAAAAATTCTTAAATGCTGCACATGGATATGTGAATAGCATTTACATAGTTCTATTTGACATTTGCTTGAATTGTCACACATATTTCGGTTTGCACGGCAGCTTAGCTAAATAAAGGTGTAAAATGGTCATAAATAAAGAAAAGTGGTGCTATCATTGAGATTAAATACAGTAAACGAGATTTTGAAAACATGTTTGGCTCGGACGGCGTAAATCTGACCTGAGGAAGCAACCTGTAACCTTCGCTAGATTATGTAGCTTCCATATTATGAATACATATAAAATCCAACAGAAATCACAAATATATTCGTGTACCTGCTCCAGATGAGCTTCCAGTGTACCAGTAATGAAGCCAATGCTGGCCGCTGCTGAGAACAGACTCAGAATTGCAAAGTAAATGGGAGGTAACTTCTGAAGCTGGAGCAAACCAAAATCTTTTGAGCTCTCCGGGTTCGGGATTTGAGGAACAGTCTGCGGCCTCGGAGTTAGAAGAATAATCAGAATCGTTGAAATCAAAAGACATCCTGCAACGGCCAGATATGTTCCCTCGAATCTAATCCACTATGAATGCATATTATTAAAACGTTAGAAAATTGCATAATGATACATAATTTATTCCCTTACATCTATCAGAGGCCCGCAAACTATGGGACCAGCGATGGCACCAATTCCGAAGAAAACTTCAAACAAGCCCTGTTGAAATATTCAAGAGCAACGCACGAGTTCATGCTCTCTACATAAATATTTCCAACTAAGGCTCCTTTCATGTGGAGCCATACATGCAAGTGACACATAATCAACATAATAATTGTACCACAGTTGTCGAAACAAACTCTGGAAACTCATATGCAAAAATCGTAAATGCGGAAGGGTAAAATCCGGCATCTCCTGCTCCACCAATGAGTCGTATGGCGAAAGATAATGCAAGAAATGTCGTTCTATCCTCAATAAATCCTAGGCACCTGAGGGAAGTCAGTTGAACGTTACTTGCCATATGTATATAAATGTTACTCTTCGAGTGGTTTTGTTTTGTTTCGATAATATTTATACGATTAATTAATTACCCGAACAGTGCGGCGCATAGTGAAGTGTTGATAGCGGAGAATATTATTATACGTCGTGGCCCTAGTTTTGGTATCTGTTTGGATAGAAGATAAGGAATAAAACATGAAATTCTTGAGGAGATTTGGTGTGATCCGTCTGACCACTATTAAAAGTAGATAATATGTGCATACCGACATTCATTGACTCATTATTTTTTTATATAGATTAATCAGTTAATTGATAAACAGAGTAATCAGAGCATAGGTCACCTATTCCCACCGTCATCATAATTTCGAACGCATAACGGGTTTAAACTAGACACACCTCAACATTGTCAACCTTCAGACATTCTTTATGACGTGACTGTTTGCATGGAATGCCATCAAATTACTTTTACTGCTGGAGACCTGTCCTTCGTACAACGTATTTTAGTGGAACTGAACCGTGAATGAATCCCGTATAATTTCCAATTAAAATTAGGCGGCAAAAGTATATGAATTTGCATAATGTCTACAATTGTTTTATACAATTGAAAACATCTAGCAATGCAAACAAATCAGCCATTGTAAACTATAGCTCTAAAGAAAGGATACAATACAACGTACTACATTTTACGGATACAAAATATGAAGTAACTAGTGAAGTTAGCCGAATTGTGAGTACACGAAGGAAAAACTTACCAGAAACTTCCCATAAACCAGAGATGATAGAAATGTGGCAAAATCGTACGCTCCAATAACAAAGCCAATGGTTGATTTAGAAATGTCACGCTTTTCAGCCTGAAATACGTTCATTCAAGTGTCGGCACTGACGTTAATTTAGAACTACCGAAGTGGATTTTGTACAAATTATTACTCAGAATTATTATGAATGCTATATATCACTGAAACATACTTCGGGAGGATAGAAAGGGCCAATAAGTAGCACCAAGGCCCCTCTGAATATATTGTAAAGTCCATAAGTGAGCAGAAATAATAACTGTCGAGTTGTAAATCCGAAATATTTCTTCGTCTCTGGCTGATGAAGTTGTAATCTGAATTCCAATGAGGAAGTCCTGCCTTTCGGCGACACAGGAGTAGAAATGCTAGGCATGATTATATGAATGAAGGATTATGTTTATTTTAACGGATAAATAGACAAATAATACTGTTGCACTATCACGGAAAAAGTTGTGATGAGAGAGAGAGAGCTTCGCAATCACGAAAATCACGTAACGCACGATTCTGCTGAGTGCTGGAAGTACGCTCAATCCCAATCTGCATTCAGAGAGTGAACAAAGTTTCTCGTCTCGGATGCAGGTGTGTATTTGCAAATATATGGGAAACACGATTAGTATGACACGTGTTTACTTGTCAGTTGAATTCAACAGAGTCGTTTCAACATAAACACCCACATCTCGCAAACATACAAATGCAATTTTTTTTCAATGTAGTTTATAGACAAGCTTCCTGAGCATAATCCATTCAACGTGTGATTCACCCTATATTTTTGTTCATAAGACAATGTGTCAATTTATCTTAATCGATTCTAAAACATTTTATTGGTTAGACAGCAAGGTTAGCACGTAAAAAGTAATAACTTGAATTTGAAAGAAAAAGAGATTTAACAACGAAAAGCACGGAACACAATAAAACTACCACACTACGTAGCGATCCGCACCGCATGTCATGCAACTATAACGTGTAATTCAAATTATAGATCGCAAATTGTAAATTCTAGCCTACTAAACTTCACACTTCACACATGATTATAATATTGCTGCTATCACATTGTTGTTATTTTCAAATCAATTCTGCGCCCAATAAACGATTTAAAAAAACACGCTGCTAATTGCAACTCAGGAGTTTACACCAGGTGTTTTGACACTGACAAATATCCGTAGTCAATGTCATATAGTGCGTAGTACTCATTCATTCATAGGTGCATGCAAGCGGCACTTTGAGCATAGATCATCGTATTAAAATTTTGGTAATTTTCAGTAGCAAAGTCAAGTCATCTTTACATCGCTCGTTTAGACTGAGTTGCAATACTACAACACGACGAGGATCATCTCGATAATTCTTCAAGTTCAAGCATACATGCACATGTATAGCTGGCGATATACAATCATCTAATTGCAGGGTTAATGGTTTTACCAAGTAAGAAACTTGTAGATGATTGAATACGGACGAAAAAACTCAACATATCAAACCGCGAATCTACACTTGACGAGCGTGTTGACTTGAATCCATCTCTGTCACGCAGATAGCATTCATTCATGCATACAAGTTATCACTGTGCTTGATGAAAGAAAGCTTGTTTCGCACCGCATGCACAAAGTTGGAGTGGACAACTGATAAAATGCTGAAGTTATATTCAACATTGAGTAGCGGGAGAACAATGTGATTGATAGAGCAAGATTTATCTGACTAATTAGGAAGTCATTAATTGCTTGGAGGGAGCCAGATTCCAATGAGTCATCTCATGTAACTGGACCATTTATTAGAAAATGAGTTTCCATTTTTTTATCGTTCGAACGAGTATCAAGAAAGGACGTGCGAACGAACTATTCTACCGATGTATCATGTACAAAATATTCTACAAAATTGTTCGTAGGCATCCAGAAAGTAGTGATGTTATTTTTGTACGAATACATTTGATCATATCTCGTCTAGACAAATTACATGCTGCTTATCTTTATCATTGCGACGGTCTATAGTTGTAGTTGTGTTACTCTTGGAATACAAAACTATACCATGTGAATAATACTGGAAATGGAGCATGCCGGATGAAGATGATGGACATGGAGGAGCACCATGCATTTATAACTAATCCATAAAATCCTTCCATGAACTATATATTATGCCAAGTCAAAAACTATTAGACGGAAGCGCTAGCTGGGGGAAATATTAAAGTCCATTTATACACACATATTCAACGTGAACAAAGAAAACAAAAGAGATCATCAATAAATGGCAGGTGAATCAATTAGAAATATCTGTATAAAAATAATTTTATTGTCTAGTCCGCCAGGTCATTGTGTCTGTCTCTTTCACTCTTTCACATCTTGCTGTACAAAATGTGAAAAGTCACAAAAGTGATCGATAACAACCATCGGGTTGCTGCAGGTCAAATCGAAGTCGTTTTTCGCTGAATTGAAAATATACATAATACAAGAGAATTGCAAATATATCATTTCCAGACATGACCAAAAATAAAATGTGAACACCGAATGGCACTTCCTTTAGTTCCTTTGTTCATTCATTTCCTTTACGTTGTTGTCCTATCAATAGCCCAACCGTCATTGATATAGGTTTCCTGTATGAAACACAAAAAGCATCAAAGGAAACAAAGAGAATACAATTCACGCCCAAAGATCACAAGGAATATTATTCCAGCTTGAAATGTAAAACTCAAACTCAGCTAGCTTCTATAACTTCAAGAATCCCCATCTGTCACATTAAAATGATATCGCTATGATTTTATTGTCGTGCCTCCTATTTATATCGTCCATTTTTTCTACTCTGAGCGTGCGCACATTCGTATATTTCTAACCACCAATTAATTCACAGAAGCCATAATCACTTTAAAATATCATATATACTGTATATGCTACTCAGTATGTTAGAAGCGTCAAAGCTTTTCCTACGTATCTATATTGGACTTGGGACGTGCAAATACTGCGAAAAAATTATAATGCATACTTATGGCTGATGAAGGAAGCAATCTCCTGTGTGGAGACAATCTTTGAAAGTATTATGTATAAAGAATTAAAGAAGCTGCAAAAAGATTGTTTCCTGCTCAATGGAATGGGCTATTGCTCACACGTACTTCTCATGATACGTTAAAATATGATATGATAATCTGCATGGGTTTCATAAAATTGTCTGACGCAACACTTTTACTTTCTAGACATACATATTATACCGGCTTAATTTAACGTAGCATCATTTTCCTCCTCTTCTTGGTTAGGTTTGACATTTTATCATGTAGCCAGTGATATGCTACGACGTTATAAAGTTTAGCTCGCTAGTACTTACTTTAAAATTAGCCCGTATATGCACTTTCTTGAACAGTTTGCCAAAAAAGCTTGTCTCTGGAAGAAACCTCAAGATACGCACTATGTAACTTACAATACAGATACCACAATAGTGCTGTTGTTCGACTGGGCAATGTTTAAAATAGCTAGTACTTTGTACAACAATATAGGAGCTTAATTTACAGATTTCCAAGTCATAATACAGGACTGAGTTTCAAAAAGTAAACGCTTCTGCAAAATTTACGTAGATTTTAACAACGACGAAAAGGAAAACCTCATCACCATCACCTTACAAAATCACTAACAATTAAAACCATAATTACGGACTAGCTTAAGTGTTTATATTTTCTCAATTTGTCTAAGGTGTGTAAAGGGTGTCAGTGAAGTAGAAACATGGGCACAATGGGCAGAATTGTGAATTAATAATGAATTACATATATCTGTAAATTACCTAGGTAAATATCTGCAAACCAATTAACTTCCAACTATGTAAGATTAGACAGTATCATTTGAGGCCATGGGATGAGTTTATGAAAATAGACCAACAGAATGCACAATTCATACGGTTATATTGCAAACAATATCGAGGAGAGTCGTCTTACGTGAATCTGTAGGAAGACTTAAAAGGCAGTATATTTTTGTAATTTGACATGTAAGTATATTCATGTAGAACACTACAGTTAAGTAGATGAAGACGCTCACCAATGTTCTGCATGCAGATAGCAGTCGTACGCGTAGTTTAAAGTTTGGACAAAAAAAAGAATGCTGGAGTTGCGAAAAAGACAGGGAGTGAACTGTGTAATTCATCGAAGGCCATATTGAACTAGATGTACATACCTCACTTTGGACTTTGCGATCTCACAATATCTTACAAGGGAAAATGCATCCGAAATCATCCATCTCCTTGAATATGGCAAGTCCTGCTGGAGCCAACGAAGGCACATCACATCATTTCGGTGTCAGGTAGCAAGCACGTCAACAAGTGGAAATTCAGTGAAACGGATGTCATAAAAGTTCAGTGGCTATATCTGCTCAAATTTCTATCACAAGTGACTAGAGTACACTCATGAATTTGCTTAAGTATATTTACCATTATTTGCAAATGCAGCTGTAAAAAATCATTATTGGAAGATGAGATAGAGAATTGAAGGAGAGAGGAAACAGGGAACTTTTTTTTAATGATATTGGAACGGGAGAGCAGTGACTGGTCCACATGTTCGGACGGACCCAGCACTGTACCCGTACAAAACGTATGAACTGTTTATTCATAACGAAAATATAAGAGGAACATAAATCACCGAAGTTCATTTGTGTTTGTGCCTGTGCGAGGAGATGTCAACATACTTCAATAAAGCAGTCAGCACACAGAAGAAATTATTAATTATGTTGTGACTTTTGAAGTGTTCTTCATTCTCTACAGTGTTCAGTTTAGGCAACTACTAAATTAGTCTTGCCGTACTTGACCGTGATTTACTGTCTATAATTTGATAAACTTTAATTATTCATCACAAAGTTAGTTAATCTCAGTTTCATAAGGCTCGATTTGTTTCAAAAGTCAACTTGCAAACAAAGCAACTCCACAAATTATTTACTAATTCAAAAAATGGACTGCATAAACATTCAACAGGCGAGTTTTTGCAAAACGTAGTAAATTACACACATGAATTAAATTGAATGTACACAACAATGCAATCACAGGCCATGGTTCTTTTTCACGTCCAGACATCTCGCATGCTCAGCGGGAAAATGGACGTGGACATGCAAAACAACATATTACGCCAGGGGAAAACTCTTGGGGAAAAGTCTATCGTCAATGTCTTGCTGGGTGGAAGGAAGTCGACTGATGAGCTGTTCCAAGACGTCCCTCCAAAAACATTGGAACAGCAATCATGTAAGTTGAATTACGCCATGATTATGAACAACCTGATACATGAGTAAATTGACTAGTGGATATGAATTTGACACTTTGGTTCTAAGAAAATTGGAAACGGCACGTTTCATCATTTTGGAAATGCACATTTGTAAAATATCTGGCACATTGGTTTGATCTGTATATTATAGATATGTTCCACCAATCGGATATGGTCCAAAAGGACACTGCAATGTTGGGAATAGGTTGCCGTTCTCCTGCGACTGCCAGTGGCGTTAGCTACCGTGTAATCGGGAGCAACACAAATGAAGCTTCTTTTTCTGCAAATGAACAAAGGGGAAAAGCATCCAATTTTGAGCAAAGGCATAATATGCCCATCTATCGTGCCATTCCAAGCACTTCTCGATCCGCCTTTTACGTCGGTAATGATGATGACAGCGACGAGGAAAACTGGTGTGAGAGTACGATGGATCTTCAAAACCGACAGTTTGGGGATTTGGTAAACTTAAAATATATACCATTCTAAACCATCTTTACCACACCCCAATGGCAACAAAATAAAACAACATGTATTTCTGTATTTGTTCTAGAAACGGTGCCAGCAAGCTTTCGGTAATTTAAACATGATGACTGATGACGACGAGGAACTGGCCATTCCAGTCGACTTTAGGTATAAATAATAATTGGCGGATGTCACCAATTAATTCAATTAGTTGTCATTTTATTCTAAAATGTTAAATTTTATTGTCTATAGTGACGAAGAAGAGGATGAGGAAGAGGAGTATGAGGAAGAGCTGGATGATTTCTGGATCTCGAAGAAACCTTCCTTAGAGACCATTATGGAAGTTGATGAGAACGAAGATTATTAGTAAATCTTGCAGGCCGATACAAGCAAAATCGTCAGGTGATGAAAAGTATCTAGAAGCTTATGATGCTTCAAGTAAACATAATAAACCCTTCATCCTATTTACACTTACTAATTAATAATGAAAGCAGACCAGATTGCCTTACAACTTTAAAAAATATTTAGTAACGGAACCTTGTGACAATCTAATAACATAAAGTGCCATCCTTTTTAGGATGTATACTTAACTCCTTTATTGTTATCCTATCTCTTGTTAGATGCTTTTCAAATTTTAAGCACACTGTATAACCAACGGTCTCCCTCCATGACAATGACTTTGTAGAGTAAAACGTTTTTAATTTTGTTGAAAAATGCTTTCCTTGAAAACTCGTACAAATCCGGGTCTCTTCACACTATTTGATTTTATATTCCAAGACCAGACTTCATTAGTGCATAATTACAAATGACATATTTTGGAGTTCTACGGCATTGTTATAAAAATCATGTTAACTATTCCATTTATCCGTCAGTATTCGTCGGTATTCAGTATTTAAAGAAATGATCGTAATTCTGCTAACGTCGAACAAAGGCCAACACATCATGTAAACGAACATTGGAAGTGAGTCTTGTTCTGCACCCATGCTTTCGACACTTCCATTCCTGCCATCTACCATTGCCCTTTACAATTTTACTACCCTAAAAGTACTCTGGAGGCCATCGAGCCTCCAATCTATAGATGCCCTCAAAGTACTCCTTCTCGTGAGACCATTCACTTTGTCCGTGTCACAAAAATAGCGTTCGATATCTTCCTAATGAATAGATAGATACGTTCACGATCTCATTTCACCTTTCTACAAGGTGTATATACTCATCTCATTGGCATTCCCATTTCACCACCATCCACATAACAATGTGTCTTCAGTATGCAATGTCTATAGGTACTGTAGCCCTATATCATAAGAAAAGATTTTTTTAAAGACAGAGTGCAACCACGCATTATAACAGTACCCATTATTGAAAGTGAGCACTTACACGAGATGACGACGATAACTATAACCTATCTAAAAAGAGGACCTTTTTATGCCATTCAGTCACCGTCACCGCACACACACGGAAGAGAGGAGAGCGAAGGCGAAAACACCTTCACCCATTATTACCACAAGTGATCTTCGATGTGCATAAGAATGTTTTTCATGTATTTTGGCCTAAACTCGCATGTCCTGCTTCGCATTACACACGGACCTACCGTTGTTGACGTTGTTGCCTGAATTGAACTATGAACCGTTCTACATACTTTTATTCTTACATATCGCTTCTAAGAAAATGTGCTTAGTGCTCGCACACGATATTGCTTACACATTGTTGTTACATCAGAGAGCAGTTTTTTGCTTTTTTTAACAAGGCGATTGCATCCACACAATGTGTAAAAGCCATGGCCACAACATAACAGCACCGAGAATCGAAGCCGGACTGGATTTTCATGTTCACATTTTCATGCAAAGGTGTAGTAACAAAGGGGAAGACTACACAGCGTATATTCAAAAGACATGAAATCCCAAATCCAACGGCAACACACGGTCTGGACTGACTGGTTTGTTGGCACACAAAAGTGCCTCTAAAAACTTGCCCATATTTCTACATTTATATATTCCCTTTCGTACGTGTTAACAACAGACTAAACTAGTCGACAATCTTTTTTTCCGTGGAGAAGATATAAAAGCTCACTTGTGTTCACCTCACAATGCATGTTTTTTACAAGGTAATCATATCTTTGCCATGCTTGTTTTTCTATACGTGGAATGGAAATTCATCGAAAACACAATGCAAGTTTTGACTTGATGAAAAATGGTTCCTGCTCTCTCAGCTCTCAGTCCAGTCCAGTTGAGGACTTGAACCACTTGAGTTGAGAACTTTTGTGAGCATCGTGCAGTGGTTTTTTCGGCAACTCTCCTCAAATACAAGGTGGCAGCGAAAATACGAGCGAAGGGGGAAATCTCGTAAGTGTTGTATTGCAAAGCACGAGTATTTCTCAACTCAGTGAGTCAATGCAGAGTGGATTGCTTGCATTGCTCGTGCATGTTTTCCTGACTGCGAGAGTTACATTTGCGCCATGCTCTCTTGTTATGGTTTTCATGTTATCACGGGCACAAGGGAAGGATAATCTTATCCGAGTTGAGAACGAGAGAGCAACTCTTTTACTTATAGACATCATCTCTGTTGCGAGTTGCGATGAAAAGCCAAGGCAGCCAGAGCAGACTACATGAATCCACAACGGAGCTTTCAGGTTTTTCACTCACTTCACAGAAACTCTTCTATCTCGTCCACATTGTTCTTGTGTAGGTTGCGAGAGAAGCAAATGTACCTGTGCTCTCGAAAAAAATATAACCAAAATATCATCACTTGAATGTTGATGGAAAACACAGTGTTGTGAACTTGCAATGCGCCTCTCTCTCTCTTGCAACTCGCTGAGAATCACAGACAGACAGGTGGCAAGAAGAAGAGCAACCACGATTAATTTATTTATGTTATTATCACTGGTTTTCGTGGTTGTGGTCAATTGAAGGCTATCTCCTTTTATATATAATGGAGAGCTCATCATCTTGATAAAGTATAAGTGCTTTCAAGCGTATTAACGGAAAATTGCTGCGAAAATCAAAACATGTGAAAAATTGGTGGAAGGGCTATTTTTAAAGGCACACGTGAAGTTCAAGTTAATTACAGGTCAAGATTTTTACATGAGGAGGAAATAAGGAAATGGGCATTCCATTATGGTAAGTAATAGCATGTGTACAAAAGATGTATTTAAGATTGTGAAAGTATTTGGAATTCAATCAAATATTTCCTCCAGGAATCTTTGATTTTTTAAAATAAAAAAGTGGTTGACTCGGCACACTTACGATTAGTGGTTTTAGTATTTAAAAGTTTTGACATGGTGCCAAAAGGTTTCCAAGAATTCTAATAATTACTCCACATTCAGAATTCGATAGAGTAAATTGAATTGATGTGTGCTTTAATTGTTTAGAAGAAAAATAAATGCTTCTTTGTATTTCTTTTTCTTGGTAAATTGTAATGACAGTTGCTGCAATTAATTCCAAATTATGTTTCAATGTTACTATATCCCTCTGATTGCAATTCTATTTCTACTTTAGAGCAAGCCGGCAGGATTAGTACAGAACACGAAGTAAAGTATTTTCAAAAGTATGATTGAGAAGATTAAGAGACGGTTTAAAGTTAGAGACATGTCGCGATCAAAGTAGTGAAACTCTATACATGTGTGCTGTTTATAATGTGACATTCAAAGACGGCGAGTGTGGAACATGTAATTTGCATGGAACTTGTGTGAAAGTGACTTCTGTTCAAAAGTGTTGTGCATATTTTGTGCACACCACGACATAATTTGCATGCGGTTTGATACGCATGTATGAAAAGACTTTGAAGATGGGGACTTGCTA